>WAAE01013422.1:98877-338812 GCA_013400495.1 Nicator chloris
GTCCCCTCCCTCGCTCCCGCCCGGTGGCGGCGGCCCCGGGCGCGGCTGTGGCTCCCCTTCGGCGCTGCTCCCGCCGCCGCCGCGCGTCCGCACCGGCCCCGCTAGCCCCCCCTCACCGCCATTCCGCCCCAAAACTTTCCGTTTCCCCCATCCCACTCTCCGGGACTTCCTTGTGCCGCCCGTGCGCGCGGAGGGGGGGGGGGGGGGGAGGAGGCGTGTGCGGCGGCTGCGAGGGGGGATTCGCAGCCTCCTGGCAGGCTGGCCGGGACCCCGGGGGAAGAGGAGTTGCACCATGCGCGGCAAGTGAGGGAAAGTCTCCGCCAGCAGCAGCGCCGCCGCCCCCCGCAGAAGTTGGGGCTCTCCCCGCCCGCGGGAGCGGGAGCTGTGCCTTTAACGCCCGCTGCGCCGCGAGGTGAGTTCTCGAGGCGGATTATTCATCCCGGGGACCCTGTTGTGGTTTCTTTTCCCCCGTGGTTTGTTTGTTGTTTTTTTTTTTGTTAGCTTGTTGTTTTGTTTTTTTTTAAATTTCCCCTTTTCTTATGCTTGTCCTTCCCGGCGCAGCCCCCCGAGCCCTGCCCAGCCCGGGGCCCGCTGCCCCCCGGCGTCCCCTCTGCAGCCTGACCCGCCCGGGGGGGAGGGGGTCGCTCAACCTCCGCTTGTTATGACGAAGTTTTTTGAACCCGGACGTTTTGGGGTCTGTTTGGGGGTTTGGGGGGTGTTTTCTTTGGGCCGAGGTGTTGTGTGTGTGTGGGGCTGCCGTGCCCGTGGCGGGTGTTTTGCAGCTGCCCCCGGGCGGAGCGACCCCGGGGCGTGGGGGAGGGGACCAGTTTCTCCCTACTTCTGAGACAGTATTTTAATGTATGGGGGTTTTATTAAAAGAAAATAAATGCTCGGGGAGTGAGGGAGAGAAATGCGAGGTATTCACGCTCCAGTGTGGAGTTTGCAGAGCCTGGGTGGGGGAGGGGATCCCATTCATCGCCAGGGCTTGAATCAGCAGCGGGCGGAGGGGCCGGTCGCTCCCCTACATCGAAGTTTACTTCCAAGTAGGTAAACAAGTTCGCTCCTCGCCCCCCACCCCGTGCCCAGTCCCCGCAGCCGCGCTGCCCCCGGCCCCGCTCCCAGCACCGCGGGCGGGGCGGGGGTGCGGGGAGCCCCTCGGGGCCGGAGCTGCGGGGCCGCCGACCTGTTGCACGTCCCGGGCCGGCGAGCCCGGCGGCGGGGCGGGCGGGCGCCCTGCCCCCGGCGCTGTCACCGGGCCGGGCAGGGTCCCCATTTTGTGGTGCGCGTTCAGTCTCGGCGGCGGGGCTGATAGATGGGTTCGGTGCGCGGCTGAATATTGGTGTGGTGTGATGTAAAGCGAATGACCCTTGACCTATTTAAGGATATGTTGTCGGGTTCTCGGGCAGGCATCCTGCACAGTGCAACGAGGGGCAAAGACACCAAGCCACACCCTAAAAGTTGGGCTCCCATATTAATTCCTCAAAGTCGGCGTTTAGACGGAATAAAGGCTCCCCTTTATGTGTTGCCTTAACATGCCTCTTTGCTGTTCTCCACGAGGATTCGTGCGGCGTTTCTCCCTTCCTGACGCACGAGCCTTGGAGTGTGGATGTAGATGTGTGCGGTGGGGGAGGGGAGGCGGGCTGTTCGGCGGGGCTCACCCTCCGCCTTCTCCTAAAAAAGAAAATATTGTAGCATAATGTTGCAGAAACCTCAAATAGTCAGTTGAAAAGACTGATGATTTGAAATAAAATGGACTGTAAAATTAAAATTTCAAGATTAGTGTTTTAGGGTAATAGTATGAAAATAAACCTATTGTGCCAGAGGGAGATCTGATTGTGGGCCATAAATACAAGGTCTTTACTCTTGACAGATATAATGTCATATCTTTCTTCCTTGCCCTTATAAGTGGTCTTTTAACCAAGACTGCTTGCATGGATGCATAAGGTTTAACATTATATACCTTGTGTACCATGTGACTGCACATACTGGGTTTAGGCCTCTCCCTGTCCTGCAGCCAGTGTTCTGTCATGTACAGAGACATTGGGCAGGTTTTAAATTAAATATATCCATTCAGTGATAGCAGATGTTGTTGGCAAAGAGAGCCAGATTTGTCCTAGTGTGTGTTTTGGCATTGTTTTTTTTTGTTTGGCTTTTTTTAAAACAATTACAGATAATAATTGCAACATCTCAACGACAGCAATAGTAAAACAGGGAAGCTTTCCCACAGAAGAGTTGTAGAGGGGGTGGGAGGAAAAAGGAAAGCAAGAGGGGGAGGTTGCTATCNCCCCTCGGGGCCGGAGCTGCGGGGCCGCCGACCTGTTGCACGTCCCGGGCCGGCGAGCCCGGCGGCGGGGCGGGCGGGCGCCCTGCCCCCGGCGCTGTCACCGGGCCGGGCAGGGTCCCCATTTTGTGGTGCGCGTTCAGTCTCGGCGGCGGGGCTGATAGATGGGTTCGGTGCGCGGCTGAATATTGGTGTGGTGTGATGTAAAGCGAATGACCCTTGACCTATTTAAGGATATGTTGTCGGGTTCTCGGGCAGGCATCCTGCACAGTGCAACGAGGGGCAAAGACACCAAGCCACACCCTAAAAGTTGGGCTCCCATATTAATTCCTCAAAGTCGGCGTTTAGACGGAATAAAGGCTCCCCTTTATGTGTTGCCTTAACATGCCTCTTTGCTGTTCTCCACGAGGATTCGTGCGGCGTTTCTCCCTTCCTGACGCACGAGCCTTGGAGTGTGGATGTAGATGTGTGCGGTGGGGGAGGGGAGGCGGGCTGTTCGGCGGGGCTCACCCTCCGCCTTCTCCTAAAAAAGAAAATATTGTAGCATAATGTTGCAGAAACCTCAAATAGTCAGTTGAAAAGACTGATGATTTGAAATAAAATGGACTGTAAAATTAAAATTTCAAGATTAGTGTTTTAGGGTAATAGTATGAAAATAAACCTATTGTGCCAGAGGGAGAGCTGATTGTGGGCCATAAATACAAGGTCTTTACTCTTGACAGATATAATGTCATATCTTTCTTCCTTGCCCTTATAAGTGGTCTTTTAACCAAGACTGCTTGCATGGATGCATAAGGTTTAACATTATATACCTTGTGTACCATGTGACTGCACATACTGGGTTTAGGCCTCTCCCTGTCCTGCAGCCAGTGTTCTGTCATGTACAGAGACATTGGGCAGGTTTTAAATTAAATATATCCATTCAGTGATAGCAGATGTTGTTGGCAAAGAGAGCCAGATTTGTCCTAGTGTGTGTTTTGGCATTGTTTTTTTTTGTTTGGCTTTTTTTAAAACAATTACAGATAATAATTGCAACATCTCAACGACAGCAATAGTAAAACAGGGAAGCTTTCCCACAGAAGAGTTGTAGAGGGGGTGGGAGGAAAAAGGAAAGCAAGAGGGGGAGGTTGCTATCACATTAAAAATGCGTTAAACCTCTCTTGTGCAATATGTAATAATGGTAAAAGCAGTGGAGATTTGAGCAGAGCTGCTGTAGTTGTCTCAGTGTTTAACACCTTCAGTGAGCTAACCAGAGGCAGGGCAACTCTGGATGTACAGACTGGGGAATGAGATACTGCAAAGCAGTGCCAGGAAAGGGACCTGGGGATCCTGGTCGATGGAAAGTTGAGTGTGAGTCAGCAGTGCCCTGGCATACAGGAGAGCCAACCCTGTCCTGGGGGCGTCAGGCACAGCATCACAGCCGGGCAAGGGAGGGGATTGTCCTGCTCTGCTCTGAGCTGGGGCGGCCTCACCTCCAGTGCTGGGGGCAGGTTTGGGTGCCACAATATACAAAATACATTCAGCTGTTAGAGAGTCTCCAAAGGAGGACCATGAAGGTGTGAAAGGCCTTGAGAGGAAGCCTGAAGGTGTGAAGGACTTTAAGAGGAAGCGTAGGAGGAGTGGCTGAAGTCCCTCGGCTTGTTCAGATTAAAGGAGACCTCATTGCAGTTACAGCTTCCTCAGGAGGGGAAGCAGAGGAGCAGGCACTGATCTCTGTGGTGACCACTGACAAGACCTGAGGAAATGGCCTGAAGCTGTGTGTGGGCAAGTTTAGGCTGGATGTTACAAAAAGGCTCTCCACTCAGAGGGTGGTTGGGCACTGGAACAAGCTCCCCAGGGAAGAGATCACAGCACCAAGCCTGATAGGGTTCAAGAAGCATTTGAACAATGCTCTCACGCACATGCTGCAGTTCTTGGGATGTCCTGTGCAGGGACAGGAGTTGGACTTGATGATCCTTGTGGGCCCCTTCCAACTCAGTATATTCTATGATTTTAAGGTGGTTTTTTTCTCCTCCTAAGATGAAAAAGAGTGTCTCATAAACAAAGAGGATTGAAAATTACACATACATGTTAACATTAGCAACTGCACAACTGTCTAGGTGTCTTAGGACATAAAAAAGCCCTCTGCAGATAAATTGTCATCGGAATACATCCTCTGCCCTTGCCCCACCCAATTGAGTAAGATGACTCCACTGTTCTCTGCTATGTCACTGGTGTGAGTTATGCTAGTGCTTCTTTTTTTTTTAATTATTGCAGATATTCTCCACAATAAGTATCTAAAGACCAAAAATAAGTTCAGTCATTGCTAGGGATGGGGCACCTGGAATTGTCAGATTTCTACTCCACCAGTTTGCCCAGTTTTCACCAAGTCACAGAATTATGCTGCGTTAGAAGGCACCCGCCAGGATTGAGTCCAACTCCTGGCCCTGTGCAGGACAGCCCCAAGAATCCCACCGTGTTTTGAACTCTTATCAGGCTTGGTGCTGTGATCTCTTCCTTGGGGAACCTGTTCCAGAGCCCAACCACTCTTGGGGTGAAAACCCCTTGCAGAGTGTCTAACCTAAACCTCCCCTGATTCAGTTTTCATGCTGTTTTGGTCCTGTCATTGATTGTCGGATGGGCTTTTCTCGTTTTTGTGATGATGGGGACCAGAAGTAGATGTGCTGTCCGCTTGATATGTCTAATGTGCCATGGCTCCTGGAAGAGCTTCCTGAATGGAGAGTCACCCTCTGGCAGCAGCAGCTGTTAAAGGCCTGTCATCCCTTTGCTTGGAAGGAGTAGAGAAGAATGTGTCTCTGTGTGGATGGGATCTTATTTCTCAGTCAGCGCTGACTGATATAAGTCAGCCGTGTGATATGCTGAGGATTTAGCGGTGTGCTCAATTTGGTTCATTGTGGAGATGAGGCTGGAAAAGCCATCCCAGGTTTTAGGTTTGGGTTGCTGGGTGATTGCCGCAGGTCGGTGCGCACTTCAGTGCCGCTAGCCCTTGCTCTTTGCTGCTGCAAAGAGTGCGGAGTTAGAATTCATGTTGTATTAAACTGATGGTGTTTGTATTTTAGTGGTGCCAAGGGGCCCCCATTCAAATCAGGGCTATTTGGGGAATACTGTAGAGTGGTTCTCGCCCTAAACAGGTTGTAATGTAAGTGAGGGAGACAAAGCCAGGAGGGTAAATGCTGGAAAAAACTGACTCGGGAACAGCAGCTGATTGTAGTGCCTTATCTGGACAACCACGGTGTGATCTCAGCTGGCAGGAGAGAGGAGAGTTGTTAACACCTGGCAGCACTGCTGCTGGTAAATCTGTCTGCTCTGCCCAAAGAGGGGTGAGTGTCGTAACGTGATCCATATCCTGGATTTGCTTTACTACTGCTCTTTGAATTCCTAGTATTTTAGATTACGTACACCAGCCTGCCTATAATCCAGGTTTTGTAACTCTTGGGACAGCTTTTTTTTTTTCATAAGCTTCATTATGAGGCAAGATGGAAGTAATTTTGTAAACTCTTTTTTCAGCTGCTAAATTAAAACTCCACTCGGTCTTCCCCTCCCTCATCTTGCCTATTTTTAGTTAGGAGGAAATAGCTGACCTCTTTACAGCAAGAGCCCAGACCCCCTGGGTGCCATTTATAGGTTTCTACCAAATGGCCTACTTGGACAAGTTGGTTGAAATTAAACAAAAACATTGGAACTATGGTTCTACATAGGAATAGCAGCCTTCCTGTCAGTACAAAATCTGTCATTTTAATGATAGTGAAATAAGCATACAAAGGTGAAAAATAGGGTTTAGGTTATTTTTCTTCAGTATACAAGAGAATATTTTAAAGGCTTTTTTTTTGTTGTTGTTACTCTGATCATTAATGTAATTGAATTTAGTTTAAGGATGACTGTTAGTGTTTTGTTTTACAGTTAAAAGAAGTCCCCCAAATTTAGGGCTGTGTAAAAGCTAGAAGAAGTCAAAGAAGGGTGTTCATTAAGAAAACGTCAGTTTCTTACCAGTTGTCTTCATGTGTACCGATTTTGTCCTAGACAAGGATTTATAAGTTGTAGTTACTAATGTTCAGTAATTCTTTAGAAATACAAATTTGCTTCTGCTAGCTTAACTGAAAGCAAGTTTAACTCCACAATGGGTATGTGACAGTTTTTGAAGGTAAAGGTGCACAGGCCTTTTACGCTGCTTTTCCTATGCGTATTTGTATTTAAGTGAAACTAAAAATACTGGACAGTATCAATAGTTATTGCATTTCTTCATTTGTTATTTGAGAAGAGAAGAATATATTGCCTCTTATCTTCTGTTGTGGTCCCAACCACCAGTCCCTTTCTATACTTTGGGTTATGATCATGACTGCAGCTTTGGGTTGGGCACATCTGATGATGTGGCTTCCATCTTTATAATCCTGTCCACTTTATGCAATTAAATGGGCACCATGATGTGTAACCCCATTTCTTGACTGCCTCTATTGTTGGTGTGAACAATTAATGTGTCCTGTTTAAACTGGAGTGCTTGTAGAAAGTCACAATTTTGTGTGAAGATACAACAAATTTCTGCCAAGAACCCTGTGGTGTTCATGCAGTACAAAGTCATGATGATAGTACTGTAGTATGAAGAAACAATTATTTTAATATTTTAGCTAAGTGCATTGCATAACTGCATTTTGGCTTGAGTGTTGAACTTAGTCATTTGCTAGGCAAAGTTACACAGCACACTGAACATGTGGATGAACAATGCCTTGATGCTTAGATGACACGACTTATGGCCTGTTTCTGAACAGATGAGTAGTACTAGTAATGTCTAATAATTCTCTGTATATGCTCATCAAAATACTCTCATCTAATTAAGTAGTGAGTTTTATTGACCCTTGGCTGTTGGAAGGTGAAACAAAGCTTTTTAAAGACCAGTGTTCTCCATTAGTATGTAACAGTTGCTCTGTACGTCACTCCAGTGCCATTCAAAGTGTGACTGCATTTACTGACCTAAGTTTCATTTAAGCTGCTAATTCTTAGTTACTGTTTAACCTCTTACCACTGTGTAAGGGCGTTAGAATGCAGTGTGTTACATAAAATCATAATTTTATTAAATGAAAAAACATAGTAAAGTTATTTGTGATTTTATGGGTTTTTTCCTATTGAAACACAACTTTCCCATCCTCCAATAAATTAATGACAGAGCAAAAAAGCAACATTTTTCCCTTAGACATGTAAATTACTTGGAAAATATGCTTTGACATTGTCTTCAAGAAAACAAAGAGGATTTTACTTTGGTGGATAGATTCCTTTTGTCATTCTGCAGCATAATGAATTTGTTGTACTCCTTTTTGAAGGCAGCAAACTGCACTGGATGTACAGTGACAAACTTTGGCTTCTGCTATATTTTGCTGTGTAGCACCATCAGCTCTTCATTAATCCTCTGCCATTGAATGGAGACTATGCAGAATATTCTGTAGTTCAAGAGTGAAGCCAACTATTTATGATTTGTATTTCCAAATCAAATAGTCATTTTACAGAGGCCCCGCTGAAAGGGAGCAGTTGCATTGTTGTGATTAGCATGTATACAGTGTTGTTGTGTTTCATGCTTTTAAGTGTCCACTGCTGAGTTTGTGCTAATTTGAACACAGCCCCATAGCCTACAGCAAAATAATTGGAAAGATGTTCTTCCAAAAGAATTGACCTTCACAGTGTGCAGTTAATAAAGACATGAGATTTTTATAAAGTGAAGTAAAAATATGGATTTTTTTTTGTAAACTTAAGCGTGTTGGTTTGAGAATGAGGAATTGTTATAACAACACGATAGTTTCAGTGTCATTTAGCAGCTACAAGTTGCTTTTTCACTGCACCAATGGGTTTAGTCTGGTTGCTACTGGCAGAGGATATGTGTGTGTCCAGAGACCCATTAGTGTTAAGACTTGTGTTAGCATGCAGTCTCAGCTGGGATTGAAGAACAACAAATATTAGTTGTTTAAAATGAACTACACTAATTGTCGTGTGTGAGTGCATGCAAATGCACGTATATATATGGATAGCCTTAAGGTAGTCCAAAAAGTAGTTTTGGAGAAAAAAAGGTGTAACCCTGATGTTGGAGAGAGCAGTGTGTGCACACACTGCCAGTGTGCCGTGGCTTGATTCTCACACCCTGAACTAGGATGTGCTCAGGTCGGCAGCACCTGAGGTGTTGCAGAGCCAGTGAAATTACTGTAGGCTGGGCCAGGCTGGATGTCAGGTTTTGGGAGAAGACAAAGGTGCAGCACCCTTTAATTATGTGCTTGTGTTGAGATGTGGCAAGGTCAGGAGTGCATACTGAGCTTGTACATCTGACTGAGCCTGGTGAGACCAGGAGGCGACAGCTGGGGTGGGGACATGCATTCAAACATCAGAATTATGTTATCTTCATTTCCTGCCCCCCCTTTTTTTTCTTCTTTTTTTTTCTTTTTTTTTTTTCTTTCGTGTTTGATTGCTTTTAGAAGTAAAATTTAAACCCTGATCTTGATAGGGAAATTGAGGTAAAATTGCCCTCCTCCACAGATAGGCTCGAGTTTTGCTGACGAGTTAGGACTGGGAATCCAAGCACAGACAGTGCCGGTTCATATTGGGGGGATTAGTTTCCAAGGATATTTATCTGTTGCTTTTTACAGTCACAAAACAAACTTAACCCTTTTCATGCCTATTTTCCATGCACACCAGTTAGACCTCTAATAATTTGGATATAGAATTGGTTGAAACACACATTAAATGTTTTCTAAATATTTCAGAAGTAGTGCTGCTAAATATGTGGACTCAAATATCTCTCCTTGTATCCTAATTTTCCTCTTCGGTTTTCCTTTTTTTTTTTTTTTTTTTTACTTTTTGGCTTTAGTTTTTTTCCTTTTTTAATGTAAGAGCTGCTGTAGTTTGTATAGTTTACTTTTTCAGTTGTTGATTTTTAAACTAAAATACTGTAATCTGGGAGGCACAGATAAAGGCATGCCTGAGGATTATTCTAATGAGGAAAACATCTTCCTTCTTATGCCAGTTCTCAAAAAATGAAAGTAAGGAGCAGAAGCAAGTACATTTTTAGTAACATTACATGGTCTTCACAAGACAGATTTTATATAATTCTGTGAAAACTATTCAAGGTTCCTTTATTTTCATTTTGACTACTACTGAGTTTGTTTGGGTTGCTGGTGTTGTAACTCCATAACAATCCTAATTTGTATTAGGGGGAATCTGATTTTGTACTAAGAAACCCAAACACTCTCAGCTGTGATACTTCTGCTTGTATCAGTAAGTGTCTTACGTAATCAGTTAATTTAAATGAGCCAATTTGTTTAAAATTAGTGCATGACAGTGTATCATAAAAATTCATCCAGCTTCATTCTCACAGGATTTGATGTGCTTGGAAAAAAACTCAAAACCCTGAAGATGAAAGGGTGGCCCAAAATGGCAGTATTAGAGTGGAAGGAAAGAACCTATTTATTACACAGACCTCAAATTTACTAAAGCATTAACAGTAGTGGTTGCCCTCACTACTGATGAATGAAAAATACTTTTCTGGGAGACCACCATCCTGTCTTTATTACCTAGTCTGGTAGTGCTGGGTAGAGGTTAGGTAAAAAGTGGAATGTAGCTTAAGCCCTCATGGACAGTTTACAAGGAAGAGGAAGATAAGTAGGAGTAGGCTACTTCAGAAGCTAGGATTCACTGTTTTTAACCTGCTGACCATCAAGTGGACCATTGTTTTGGGGTTTTTTGGGTGTTGTTGTTGTTGTTGCTGTTGTTTTTGCTTGGCTAAGATGACATGTCTTCAAAATACTTATTCCTGTGCATTTCTTCAGTGTTATGATGGTAGTATGTATTGTATGTGGGTACTTTATAATATGCTATTTTGTAGGTACTGCAATGGCTTTTTGTGTGTGCCTCATTTTTCTAATGTTTTACGTATTTGTATGCATATGTGCCTCACTGTGGATTAAATTTTTTATTTTAAATTTTGCTTAGGCTAAGCAATAAATTCTCTGTGATATCTACTATGTTCCCAGCAGCATATATTTCCAGTTTAAAAACTACTAGAAACATGGAAGGGTTCTGTGTTCTCTAAGGACAACATGTTAAATGCAATTATACATGGTCAGTTTGATCATGTACACTGAATGGTGGCTTCGTAGATAAGATTGGTTACGCAGAACAAATGTTTGTGTACATGGAGTCCAGTGTGAAAGAAATTTAATTTCCTCTTACTAAAAATAATACCATGACCTGCATCTTCTACCTGTTTAAAAAGTGCTCAGGTAATTGCAGTGAATGATTTTGTAGTTCTTTGCTCCTGTATTCATTTCGCCATGAGTGTTTGAAGTACATTTTTCCTTTTTTTTTAAATGTAAATTTGAATATATATGTCTATGAAAAGAAAGAAAAAATCTGTTCCTTTAACAACCTCTCAAGGCAATTGATAGCGCACACCTTTTCACAGCTGGGTAAATCATTTACATTCAACTTATAGTGGAATGTTATCTGCCTACCATGCTGCAGAACTACAATGAAGACTTAATGAATGACTGCTTTTGAAGAATTTTAAACAGCATAACACACTGTCAGTTTATTTTGTTGCTAGTTTATTAAAACATGTGAATGTAAAGCTCTACTTACTAAACTATAATCCCATTTTTCCATCAGCTTATCCACTAGTATAGCAAAGTATCAAAAGAAAATTATGGAACAAAAAGGTTTTTCTCCCTTTCAGTGTTCAGTTTAGAGTTAGAAGTAATGATTGCTTTAATTTGTTAATCTTCCGTTAATCTGTAAGTTAATTTCCTGGCTAACAGAGTTGGGTTTAGGGTATTAGTTTGCCTCAGAACAAGCCTTTGTTGTTTTTTTTTCTTCAAACTTTTTGTAATTGCTTTTAAACCTTTCTTTTAATTACCTCCCTCCACAGCATAAAATCTATTGGGATTTGCAGTGGAATTTAAGAGGTTTTATTTTAATGGATATTTTCTGTGCTCCAGTCTTTCTTTTCTGACGGCTCCACAATACCCAGATAGCTTCAGCAAGGACAGAGTTGATGATACATTTGTGTTCTGAACATTCAACAAATCCTGTTACAGCTATGGCCTGATGTTGCAAAAATGTGTTTGGCTTGTGCAGGAGATTTCTAGGATCAGGCCTTATATGATGGCAGCACAGATTCTTGACTGATGAAGTAAACATTTCTGAGCCTTTTTTTATAGCAGCAGATGATGTGCGTGATTTCAGCTTTAGTCCCGCCATGCGGTGTTCCTGTATTGAGGCGGAGATTCCGGTGTCCCTCTCCTGTCCCCTAGCCCACAGAAGCAGGTTTTTTTGTACGGCATAACCTCCACAGTCTCTTTTGAATACTGTTCTTATGTGAATCTTCTCCATGTTCTTGGACGTTTCTGTAGGTGACAGACGTGAAGTTGAGATTTGTGCCCGGTTTCTTCAAAATATTCAGGAGCTGTGTTGGCTGTGTCGAAATATACTGGGCTTAATGTTTTGAATGTGAGGTATAAGACTTGGTTGCAAACATAGACACTGAAAAGTGGCCAGCACCGGTGGTTGATTGGAACCAACCTGTGACCTTTTTCAGTGAAGTGCCCTTACTTCATGAGGCTTAACAAACTCTAGCAGTGCCTGGCAAGCCGTGGCAGGATGGTTTCATTGCCTGTCTGGATCGTGGGTAGTCTCAAAACTGTTCTGCCAAATGTGACCTCCCACATACAAAGCCCAGCACCTCGGGACTGGCATTGGATGCTTGTCTTGTGTAAGGGCTGCAAGCACCATAGCCTCTGTGGAGGGGATATATCAACCTTTTTTATTCTAATTTACTGTTTTTCTCTGGTGTGGTTGCTCTGTTTGACTGCAGTAGATAAGGAAAATTACACAGAAGGATCATGACATTTATTTTTTTCACCTTAAATAAAAATTTTCTAACTTTTTTCATTTTTCATGACTCAAGCATCCTACAAATAGTTGTCTTAAAGAAATATTTAGCTACTTATGCTATTAGCATTGTCTTAGTTGTTACTTTTGTCTTTGGAAGTACATATGCTACATTCTGGTGTCTCAAGTGGAGCCAGTGTCTTGCCAGCCTTTTTAAAGTGCTAACGTATGTGAGAAAGTGTGCCCTGTAGCCTGAAACATCATTCATGTACTTGCCAATTGCCTCAGTCTTTTAATTTCTGTTTGTATGCGTTGCATTTGGTTAGGTTGAATTTATTACTGATTTTAACTGTTTGCAAATAGTCTACTGACAGACCATTTGCTTGTGTCTCCTTTGAGCCAGTATTTTACCCTCATTAGTCCTGGATGTGTTCTTTTGAATGTTTGCCAAATGCATTCATAAAACCAGTAAAATTAATGGAAGGAAAAGTGGGGAGAGCTGTGTGACCTGTTATTTGTAAACAACATTATGAGACTACCTTTCAGTGTTTGACCACAGTATACTACATCTATTTTTTCCCCCACATTTTCCCTTTTTATGCATTCGGGTTTTACGAGCTTCCCATCATACACAGCCGTTTGCTCAACAGTGTTAATTACCTTTTTTTTTAATACATTTTGATTTGGTTTTGAAGACTAAAGCTACTAGGTAAATAGCAACAGTAATGTTATCAATTCTGTAATCCTGTAGTTTCAAATCATGGCTTGCAAGCTAGGGTACACAGGATTGTTTTTATAGAGAGCTGTGGTGTTAAAAAAAGAGGGAAGTCTGTTGTCATTGTTCAGTTTTACTGTGCAAGGTATCTTTATTGGTCCACAAATTTAAAGAGTTTTAAAAAATGGTCTAATTATATTGTAAACTTCTTTAGGATGTGATGATACCTATTTTTATGACTTACTGCTTTGTGGATGTATATGTGATTATGCAAGTAATAATCCTTGTTTTCACGGAAGGTAATTTATACCAACATTACATTTTGGCATCAGTTTGGTTACATTGTGTAGATGTTTATGAAAATATCCCTTTTCTTATGTAGGACTGTGAACTGTATTTTCTCTGATAGAATACAGATCTGGCTGATCGTTAATTGCACAAAGAATTAATCTGTAGAGAAGCATTTGGATTCCCTTAGTTTGTGTTTACCAGATCTGTCATATAGAAAGCCTGCTCAACTGATCTTTCTTTTCTTTTTTTTCAGGGTCTTACGCAGTACTGGTTTTGGTTTTAGACTACAACTATTTATATGGCAAGATCTTATTTCAGTAAATCCAAACTCTTGCATCTTGAAATGTCAAGAATTTTGTTGCTTGATGTTACTACATTTGTGTTCTCTCCTTTGCTCGAGAGCAGCACTCTTTGCTAATGTTAGGAGGGGTGAGGTAGAGGAGATGTGTATGGTGAGAGTGGGGGTGGGAAGTAAAACAGGCTCTGGCTGTTTACACATTCCGGGCAACCATAGATCTGCTCTCTTTGAGGCCTGAAATATTTTCCTTTTCACTATCAGTCTTGCAGATCTGGGGTATTTGGGCACACTGCCAATAAAAGTAAATAGCAATGTGTTAATCTCTCAGATTGAAATGTAATAAAACTGTTCTACCTTTTTGTGTGTGTGCATAAGAAGAAAATATTAACTGCACTTTATAATTAATATATGACATTTCTCGACATACCGGAAGTTAGGACTATTGCTATAATTTCTTCAGGAGTTGCCTATAAAAGGACAAAGTAAATTTGACTCCTTTTTTCTTGCTAGTTTATTCCAAAGGGAAAGTTGCCTAATCAAAATATTTTTGCTAACTAGATTTTCTATTTTCAGCATGATAACCACTGGGTTTAGGAGCTGAGGATGATTCTCATTTCCATGTAATGCGTGTATAGACATGCATTTTTTTCATTTATTTTGTGGTAGGCTTAATCTGTTTTGTAGTCTTTCATTTGATCATTCTGGTTTCCAGCACTTACATTTCAGAGCTCTGATGAAATCAGAATACAGAAAGCCATCCACCTGCATCTTTTTTTTTTTTTTTCTCTCCAGTATTGGAAATTATTTCCTGCAGCCTGCACCAAAATAGATTGAGCAGGCAAGCAGATGAAAAATGATATCTTCCAGGTTCTGCATAATGTAATGAACAGACCTTCTGTTTATTATTATTTATTATCAATATTTGTATACATGCAATTTCCTTCCCTGAAGCTTGCTTTCTTGGGTTTCTTAAAGCTGTATGCTATGTGTGAAATTATTGCTTTATTCCAAGTGGTGCAGTAACACCACTTTGTCGCTCCAGAACTTGCTTTGTCCCTGGGACTTGACATGGCTCCACTTCTCGTAAAGGCTTTCCGAACAAAACGTGTTGCCCTCCGGAAATATTACCATGTCTTTATGACAAACACAAAAAAGACAGTCCCACTGAGGTAACAGCTGTTACCTTCAGTCTCAAGACCATTCTGGCTCACACAGTGCAAAAGGTAATTCAGACCATACAGTTGGGTTTTTTCCCTTAAAACTCTCTTACATAGCTGTGACTGCCATCTAATCTGCATTTAGAGGCATTAAACTGCTTTTGGAAAAGCTGTGGGCCTCTTCAGCTAGACCACCAGCAAATTGGATAAACTGATATTATTTCTCCTGACTGTGTTTTTAGGAAAAATTGTACTGTTCTCACCCTGTGGTGACCTGGATCAAAAGCCGGAGGTTTTTTGGGGTTGCTGTCAGGCGAGATCAGACTGTTGAGTTTAACCTAAATGGAAGTAAACATGAACATTACCTGCACCTCATTATTTCTGTGCTTTTATGACAGACGCTCGAGACTGTTTGTGTAGTGGCTATGTCTCATGCTGATTATGTTGTTAATAATTGGTGTCTGTAGCATGTGTACTGGCTGGGTGATTTAGAAGCCAATGTTTTTGAATATAGATAGCTAAATAAGTGGATTGTTTATCAGAAGCCTTGAGTAGGTACAGCTCCGGTTGAAGTCAGAGGAATTGGTGCTGCTTAGTGCCTGGATAAATAATTTGTCTTAGTACAGGGATGCATCACAACATTCTGACAACAAAAGATCACCTCCATCCTTTTACCCTAAGCTAAATAAAGCATTATTTTAAAAAGTATTTTAAAGAAAAAGATTCTACCAAGTGACTACTATCAGTCTGTATGCAGATGAGTGGATTTTTTCCCGTGTGCATAAGTTTCTTGAAAGGGAAAACTTTGATTGTCAGCAGCAGCTTCTCACATTTAATGTATGGGTGACTGTGCAGGTGGTATATCGTTTGTTTAGAGGTTAGAGGGTCTCTGTTGTAAATTGGTACCAAGTCTGTTTACCATATGTGTTTAGTTTCATTTAATGTAACATTTGATGCAGTGAGAAGATGTAGTATTACTGTAGTAGTGAATCTGTTTACTATTTGTTACAAATATTTTCTGAACTAAAAAGCCACGAGAACTTGTTTTGTGGTTGAAATAGTAGGAACTGGCAATCTTGTTCTTCTTTAAACAAACAGAAACACTAAAGAAACAATATGAGGTATAGTGGCCTAATGCAAAAAAAAAAAAAGAAAAAGACCCAAATGCTTCTTAAAATTAGAAAGATTTACTTATTAATTATGTGTATAAATATCTAGAAATTAGCAGTATCAAATGATGAACTATGTAAGAATTACATGGAAATTACACTCGCTTGGCGGTTTCTTCTTTTTTCTCTGTAGAAGTGTCATCAGGGTTGTTGAGAACTTAGTGTAAGGTATTTATTGGAAGTAATTTGATGTAAAGAACAAAATGCAATGTACTGTTCTGGTCCACCAAGGAGTTTAGGACCTATAAGACAGTAGCTTAGAATTCTCATTTTTTTTTCTTTTTGTTTAGGTTGAGAATATTGGCCTGTATGAAGCATACTGTAGGCTGTTTAAATATTGACCATTAATTTCAAGCCACAGAAACTATGAAATAAAAATTTAGACATACATTTAAAGTTTTGATTTTCATCCTTTTTTGTTAATAAACAAGTCTTTGACAGCCAAAATCAATATAACAAATTTGCATTGTTGACCTAGCAAAACAGTTGGGTTAATTGTTCAAATTGTACAACATGGTAGCTTTCTCTAGAACTATTATTTAGTACTTTTTTTTTATTATTATTCACAGTATTTCTTAGAAATCTTAGTTATGAGTCTGGCTGATGCAGTAAAAAAAACGCAGTC
The DNA here is from genome assembly GCA_013400495.1 of Nicator chloris. Classification (NCBI taxonomy): domain Eukaryota; kingdom Metazoa; phylum Chordata; class Aves; order Passeriformes; family Pycnonotidae; genus Nicator; species Nicator chloris. The sequence continues at coordinate 115,272 of WAAE01013422.1, forward strand.
ACAGAGGCATGCAGCTTGTAATGGAAAGAGGCTGTTATAGTACTTAATTTGTTTCTTCAACTCTAGTGATGGAAACATAGGAACACTTTTAGAACATCAGCAAGCTACTGTTTCAAGAGATCTTTCCTAGGGAAATGATAAGAAGTAAACCATAATAACTTAGAGAAAAGGAGCACAATCTGGGCCTTGCAGGAGGAACCCTCACCTATCTGGCAGATTTTTGTTGACCTTATGCAATTGTTGTTTCCAGAAGGTTTCTCTCACCATTGGTTTCACAGTTTTTGAACCTGATAGTTTCGAAGCCTATTCTCAGCTAGGCTGCTTCCTGTGAAAAGTGGTGTTTGGTGAGGTGTTCATGTGTGCCACATCATGCTGCTGAGAAAGAAATTGTTTTGATCCTGCGATTCTTGCCTTACTTACTACATTTAATGTTCCTTTTGGTGGAGAGGGATTGAGAGAAAGAGAGTGAAGCAAACAGCAGTGCTGATATGGTGTGGTTTTATTGGAGAGAGAGGCATGCATGCCAGCTTTCCCCAGGTTTGGTCTTCTCCCTGATTCTTATCCATAGTAGGTCTGGTTGAACCTCTTAGCAAAACAGTAGTTTAAAGAGACTGATCTCTTGAAGCTAAGAATTTACACAGCACCAGTTTCAGCCTTTAATTGGGAATTGGCCTTTCTGAAAGAGAAAATTGGCTCTGCAAGCATTAATACATTGCTACAAATAGTTCTATTGATGAGTCTTAAAAAAAAAAAGTGACATGCAAATACACCAGAACAGAACAAACAAAAAAAATCCCAAAACAACAACAATAAAAACCCCACCCACAAAACCAACCAACTGACCAAAAAAACCCCTCCCAAACCCCCAAACAAACAAAAAAACCAAGCCCCAACATCCCCCACCAAAACAAAGTTAAGCAGATGACATGCTTGTTAACTCAACACTGATAGGTTGCCTTAGGACTCAGGTGCTTACATTTTGATTTGATTCTCAGTTGTCAACTTGATGTGTGTGGGAAGTAAAGTGAACTTTTCATGAAAAACATTCTCATAAGAACAGTTGCTATTTGTGGTTCTTCTGGTACGCTTAGGTGTATGTTTGGGGAGAAGGGAAATGACATATTAGTATTTTCATGACTTCTAAATCAAAGAGTTGCCTCACCTTAAGCAATGCAGTCTTTAGATAATATCCAGTTGTTTGTCTGCTGGACAGATAGACTTAATTTTCCAGTAAAAAAAAGTTTTATTTTAAAAATACTTTGATTTTGTCATTATAATTACAGTCACGTTAATTAAAATGCTAATGATAGAAAGAGTATTTATATAAAGGAGCTGATTATGCCTGATGGTACAAGATCAGAATTAGGCTAAAATTTTGACATAATCTGTCATGCTTCCTTGCATAGACATATATGTCTCTATTCCAGTTCTTCCTGCAATATTTTGCAGACTATCTTGGCTGTTATATGACTGCCAGTACTGTACAAGTTGGCACAGATCTAAAAAGGAGCTGTGTTTATAGCTCAGAACTGATCTTTTTGCGAGTTACAAATACGTCTTCTTCCTCCTTGAAATTACTTCAGTGTAGAAGTTAACTTAATAAAGCCATTTCCCCCTTAATATCTAGACTTTTAGTTCTGAAACATTAAAACCAAAGTGCTGTTAGCTGTATTTTGTTAAATAGAAGTGTTCAGGGCTAGGTTGAATGGGTCTCTGAGCAGCCTGGTCTAGTGAGAGGTATGTCCCTGGGCATGGCAGGGATGTTGGAATGAGATGATCTTTAAGATCCCTTCCAACCCAAACCATTCTATGATTCTGTGAATATGTTGAAGTTGAATTTTAAATAGTTTGACTTTAAAAAAAAAAAAACAAAACACAAAAACCAAACAAACACAGAAAAGGAGGTATCTTACAAATGTATGTATGTACTTAATATTTCTATGATGTGTCTTTATTGTAGACCAGATATTTCCTTCATATAGGATGTGGCTGTAGGTGTTCAGTATTTATGTCTGTGTTTAACTGCATGCACAATGGTTTCACAGGAATAAAGAGCAGCAGGTGTGTGCAGAAAGCTTTGTGTGTGTATATGTTTAGGACCTGACCTTCATTGCTAGTCTATAATTCCTAAGAATTTCCTGTCTGGGGTTGAAACGTTTTAAGATCTATCTTACTTCTACACTGTAGATTTTAAAAACAATACCAGATAACTAAGAGCTCTCAATAGGTAGTGAACACCTACTTGTTGGTTTGTCTTTGTGGTCCGTGTTTAATCTTTGGGTACCCCCAGCCCCTTCTCAGTGGAGGCAGGACAGAGGAATGTTTGACTGCTGCCCACAATGCTCTTAGGGAAGAACAAGTCTGTGAGGCTTCTATGTAAATAACACAGCATTTAGTAATGAAAAAGTTAGCAACTCTCTTAACTGCTCATGAGACACACCTGTATAGAATTGTGCTTTGAAAGTTCTTTCAAGTTATCTCTGTATCTCCGGTCTGAATTTTACATCCACCAGCAATGCAGACTTATTCTGCAGCTAAAAGAAAGAAGTGCCCGTTTGAAACATTGTCTAGTCACGGTTAGTTCCTCATGTTACAAGCCTTAGAGAAGTTAATGGTCCCTTCTGAGGTGGAGGCCTGTTGCCAAAGGAATTGAATAAATTATAGTGGTATTCAAAGGGCAGAATGAAAAGACAGGTGGTGTGATCGTAGATGAAGCTTTAGTCTGATGAAGGAAATTATTGTAAATATGCAGTGTGATTCATAATGTAGGAAAAAGGGAACTCATGGAGTTCCCAGACAGTGTATATGCAGAATTTGGGTGGTTTATAAATGTTTGAGGTGCTTTTTCCCCTCTTTCATGAAACAGGATTTTTCAAAGGCTTTCTGTCTAAGGCAGGCACTAGGCTTCATTTACCCAGCCATTTTGAGAAGCAATGTAAATGTCTTTCGTATTGTTAAAGGACATAGTTTGCAATATTCTCCAGAATTGCTCTGAGGTCAGTTGCCATGTGTCCCCTGTGCTGAGGACCAGCATCCTGCCCTGCCAGGGTCTGCGCTCGGGCTGTGGGGCACTGCAGGCACTGCTCTGTGCCCTGCCTGGCCCCTCAGGTGGGTTGCTGCTCACAGTTCTCCACTGACCTGGTAAGGCATCTTCTGGGACAGTGTAACACGTCTGATGGAGCCTCTGTGCCTCTCCGCCAAGAATATGAGAAAGAGATCTTTCGTGGCAGAATGCATCAGCCAGCAGATGTTCTGGGAAGCCAGGGAAGAGGTTAACAGCAGCTGTGAGGCAGCAAGGCCACACTTCCCTGGCACAGCTGTATGGCTGTTGAAATATTACTGTCAAATCACTTCTTGCTGGTGGGCAAAAGGGCTGGGGTTGGAGGAGACATGAGCTGGGGAAGAGGGATGGTTGACAGCCTTTCCTGGGCGCTAGGGGCTGTAGGGTGTGCTCTCCTCTCCTGCCCACTGGCAAGGGCTGTCCATCATCTGTGGCTATTGTGTGATGCAATTAGTTTTTATTGACCAAGACGACCTTAATAGGTTTCATTTATGTATCTTGGTTTTGTTGCAGTTTAGCCCTCTAAATACCCATGAGGGTCCTAAAATAACAAGGATACTATTAATTAGAAGCTAAGGATTGTAAGCTTAAAACAATACATACTTTCTTCATTTTTAACTACCTGTATGTATGTAAAAATAGACTTTCACTAAAATGTTTTGATAAGTGATACCTGATTATTATAAAAAAGAAATCTGTGTAATTTCCTTTTTTTCTTCCCTTTTTGGCTCTTGCTTATTTGAGACACCTTAGTCCTCCAAGGACACTGTTTTTCCCATCTAGTCTGTTGAATGTTTTACCCCATGATGAGGGTATTTTTTAAATAGTAAGAATAATATGAAATAATTTTCAAATCCATAAAAGCAAACATAAGAATTACAACTGATTTAACCTGTGAAACTATTCTACCCCACTTGTTTGAGCAGATTTCATACAGACGGTGTCTTAAAATGGAGGGAAGGGGAGAGAAAAGAAGTAGGAGTAGCTAAATGAAGGACCTTAGAGCTAAAAAGCCCAATGTGTAATAGAGTATTTTTATGCCATTTTGCAGTCAGCAACAAAATAAAGCAAGTACATCAGACTAGAAGATGAAGTCTTCTACTGTGAAATGGAAATTTATCGGGTATATTGTGTTTTTAAAAAGATATTGTTTGTTTTTCTGCTAATGAGTGCATGCCAGATTATTGTTTACCAGTTACCATTCTAGTCCAAATCAGAATTGAAGTTGGCAGAACATAAAGGAAATTTCAAGACAGCTAAATATCATCATCCGGAGCCTCATTTACTGTATGTTTTTGTAACTTCAAAAGTATGATACATCGAGGAATAGGCATATTAGTCACCAGCACAGTTCAGTTCAAATACCTCTTTATTTTTATGAACTTGTCCTATTTAAGAATTGGTTAAAATATCAGTATTACTGCCTTTAAAATTAAAAAGCCAGTTGTCTATTAAGAATAGAGCTGCTTAGACTGGAATACCAGACTGGAATACTTTCCCTGTTCTAACTGGGAAGTGCATGTAAAGCACCATGCTTTTCCCTTGAGAAGTGGCTTGCCTGGCTCTGGTGCTGTGCAGTGTTATGCTGCTTAGGTGTTTTGCTCTGCTGACAAGTAGAGCCATTTCACTGGATCTTAACTCACACTGCCTGAATGTAAGAGTATGAAAAAGTTGAGAGGAAAAAGAAGCTGAAATAATCAGTTTGTGTACCCGTGGGCACATTAACAGCTACAGCTAGAGCGTCTTCTGTCCGATTTCAGCACTTGCCAGCCAAAGCCAGAGTTTATATGGTCAAAACTAAAAGGTGGGTCAGCCCACAAACTATCCATGCGTAGCATGAGCTACATGGGAGCTCAGGCATCTTGAGTAGGTATTTGTCACCTGTCTAAGCATTATCGAGGTTTTCCTAAGAAACAAAATCCATAGTTTGGATTCATAAAATCATAGAATATCTCAAGTGTAAAGGGGTCCAGAAGGATCATCAAATCTAACTCCCTGCTCCTCACAGGAGTGCCTAAAACTAAACCATAGGATTAAGGGCGTCATCCACAATGCCTCCTCCAGCAGGCTTGGTGCTGTGACCATTTCCCTGTTCCAGTGAAAAGGTGAAGAACCTTTTCCTAATGTGCAATTTGGCATTGTCTGTCGCTCCATTCCTCCCAGAATAGAGCACTTGGTTCTGTTAAACATCATCCACATTCCACAGTGTTAATGTGCTCAGAGATAAGGAATTCCTCCAGGTGTTGTAAGGATTAGCAACGCTCAGGGGGTAAAGGAGACCAAAGTCATGCCACTCCCTCACAGAAGGGGAAGAGCCCTTGGCTAGCTTGTGCTTCATTCCGAGGGGCAGCACTGACTGGCCAGGTAGCACATGGCACACTCGTCTGGGTAATAGCAGGAGTTTGTGAGGCTCTTCAGCAGGCCTGGTGTATTAAAGTGTCAAACCCCAGATCCTTTTAGTTCTGCTGCTTATAGAACAGCATATTTATTCGTTATGTGAGCTGCAGTCTGGTATGAACTTAATTCAAAGCCTGTTGCAAATGCCTATTTGCAGAAGGGGCATGAACTTACTCTTTTTAAAATACGTTTTTGAGTGTAATTGTGAAATGCAGATAAAGTTATAAATCCATCAGCAAACTGACTATTTTAAGGCCATGTAGTCATGTTTCCAGAGATTAGATTTTTACAAATGTGATATTTTTAGATGGATGAAAATGAACATAGACCACATGCTGGAGGTATGAAGCCGCTTTGTAAGCTGTAAGTTTAAAACCTTCTGTTTACAATATGTTTTTCAATCTAGTGTACAGTATTTGTCAAATGGTATATCATTATAGTGTAACATAATTCTAAATGTCTGCAGAATCATCATATAAATTTATTATTTATCATGCAACTAGAGAATTTATGCTGATAATTAAGACTTCTTACATAGTTAATTTCTGTAACACTTGCACAAGGACTTTTTGTTACTATGCTATGAAAAAAGCATGTCTAAATTACTTTTGTGATATTGGGCTGTGATGTGCAAGACATAAAGACTGATTTATTTTTAGACCACATTTTCACTCTAATTTACAGTAGGAATGTGGAGTTTCGCCACATTTTAATTGGTTATTTTTGATTATGGCCCAGCTGACATTTCAAAATATAGCTTATATGTAACAAAATGCCTACCTCTGTCAGTATGTACATTTCTTGAAATTAGTTGTGGTACACTTCTCACCCAAACTGATCCTAGGAGGGCAAGCTGCACCTAGGAGTGCATCAAACAGCATCCCCAGCCACTCAAAGAGGTGATTTGCCCACTGTATCCAGCACTGGTTCAGCTTTACCTTGAGCACTGTGTGCTGTTCTGCACCCAAAATTTAAGAGGGATGTGAAGGTCCTCAAATGTGTCCAGAGGAAGTGAACAAACGTGGTAAAAAGGGCTGGAAAGCATGTCCTGAGAGGAGCAGCTGAGGACTTTGGGCTTGTCTCCGTGGAGAGAAGGAGCCTGGGAAGCAACCTCACAGCTCTCCACAGCTTCCTAAGGAGGGAAAGCAGAGGAGGAGGTGGTGCTGATCTCTTCTCCCTGGAAGGCAATGAAAGGATGTGTGGGAATGTCCCAGAGCTGCACCAGGCTAAGTTTAGACTCGACATCAGGACTCATTACTTTAACAAGAGGGTGGTCAAACACTGGAACAGGTTTCTTAGAGTGGTGGTCAGCGCCACAAGGCTGACAGTGCTTGGACAGTACCCTTAAAATATGCTTTCACTCTTGGCCAGTCATGAACTGCTCCGGTTGGGACTGGTGAGTAGGTCCCTTCCAACTGAAATCTGTTCTGTTCTATCCTTCAGCTGTGAAGCTCCTCTTCTTTTTGTTACTAGACCTGTAGAGCTTAGTATCCCACAGATCAGGCTGAGCATACATCCTGTAACCGTACACAACAGGAGGACAAAAAGGTAGCCAGGCATTCCTTTACATTTGGACTTCATGAAAGCCTGCTCTGAGTGTGGGTTCAGCTGTTTTGGAACATCCACTCTGGAGAGTCAAGTAAAACATGTGTTACAATCTGTTCTTGATACTGGTTTTCCAGGTATAAGCCTAATCTCCAGTAATGATGTCACTGTAAAAACCAGTGCCGTAGCCCAGTACCACCTGTGTAGGTGGAGCCATTCTGCTAAAAGTGCTGCCATGTGGTTTTTGGTGTTTTTTTTTTTGTTTGTTTGTTTGTTTTTTTTGATAATTCTGTTGTAACCTGTCTAAACCTTAGTCCATTTATCTGTTCCCTTGCTGCAGCCCAGCAAGTATCAAATGGTTTGAACCACATTAGATTATAAAACCCTTCTCTAATAATGAGGTGCTTATTCTCAGCAGCAGTTACAGAAAATGTAATAAATATAAAAATGACTTTATGGAAGACAGGGAGAAGGGACTTGTGAAATGGCAGTAAAGTGGATGACTGAGCTGCTATGTATGTTCCATTTTGGTATAATAAGCAGAGCATTCTGAAAGCGTTCAGCTTTTCTATCAGAAAATTTGCCAATTCTTTATTCTGGAGGAAACAGATTATATTGGTAATTAGAAGACAGCTCAAGAGAAATATTGGTTGCTTGGGGTCAAGCTCACCATGTCTGATGATGATTTTTCCTGGATTGACACAGGAGCCAGGGTGTGATCAGTGCTTGTTTTTGTTTTCTCATTATGATGAGATTTAATTACCTGCATTTAGAATGAAATCCCCTGAAACTGGAAACCATATACAATACTTTGCACCAATTTTGAAATGCTATACCCACAATAAGTCATTTCCCTCTTGCTAGTTATAGCTGTAAAGAAGTGGTGCTTTAAGGGAGGGACCTCACTATGTGGTTGGATGGGATGAGGTACATGGATGGAGTGGTTAAAACTTGAAAGCCTCCCTTCACCTGCTTTTGCTCTATACATTCTACTGAGAAATTATTAACAGGTGCTGAAGGCACGAGTGCTGCCTGCCCTGAACTCTCAAAGCACAAAGAAAAGATCAAACATTCTTTCTTCTTTTTTTTTTTTTTTAATAGAAAGAAACCACTGGAATTGGAATTTGTTGTGGGTGAGGACTAACCTGACAATACTTACTGAATTTTCAGTGACAGTACAATATAACTATTAATAACCACATCGACTGTTGTTTTTCCATCTGTTTTTCATGTCCTACCACAGGGAGGACACTAGCAGAATGAGGAGGGATCAAGAAACTATTTTAATCAAATGCTAAAACACTATTGAGAGAGGTATGGTTGGGGGTGCTATGCTCAGAAAGAGATAAAGACACCCTTCTAAAATAAGTAAGATTATTTTCCCCTCCTTTACTTTGTATCAGTGCTCATCCCATCCTCCACATCATGTTTGTTAGCCTGTAGATTTTGAAAAGATAACTTTTGCTTTCTCTCCATATCAAGATCTCAGTCTCATTTGCGTTGACATTTTAGCTTTATGAGAGAGAATGCATTATGTAAAGTTTCCATTAGCCTGCAAAATATTAAATTAAGTGTTGAAAACATGAGTTGTTTGTGGTGAGTGAAGCAGAGCAAGCCATGGAGATGATTTGTACTCGTCAAAATTAGATGAAGTTGTTGGTTTGCTTTGGTTTTTTTTAGGTAAGACAGAGAATGTAGCCTACTATGCACTTTCCTTCCCATCTTTTTTACTTTTCTTTAGAAAATTAAATAGAACAAAGGCCAAGTTCTTAATAACACAAGTGAAAGCATAACTGTAATTTGTAGTTGGAAATACTGTGAGTAGCATTTGTGGCCATACGTTCTTTGGCAAGATGTTACATTCTCCTTGAACATATAATTATGTATCATTGCTTAATAAGGAGAGAGCTTCTTTGTCAAACATTGCTCTGTACGATTAAGCTTTCAAACTGCGTGTTGTAATAGAATATTTTGGAAAGTATCAGAAGATTCAACTGCTGCATTTTTTTTCCTGGTGGGAGATAACATTGCTACAGCTTTAACTGTAGTCTAAAATGGGTAAAAGTGTAATATGCAGCGGTGTATTTGTGCATAAGTAGTACAGGAATATAAATGAAATCTGTCTCAACATGCACTCATGATAACATTCTTCCAGTTTGTTTACAAAATGAAAGAATATCTGTCTCTGGTAGAAAATTCTATGTTTAAAGCAGTGTCTCACTATCCTTTGAAGTGTTAAATCCTCCTGGGTTTCATTTTTTTTGGCACAAGAGTAGTGGATGTTGAAGAAGCCAACAACATTAGCTTGCACAGGAGCATTCCTGTCTTATTTTTGTTTCTAGGTCTGTTTCCTGTGCTGGGGGAAGGGCAATAAGCACAGCTGCTCCCAAAGTTCAAGATGAAGCTGCTTCTTCTGTGTGTTTTAAGCCTTGGTCACAGTTTCTTACTGGAAGTCTTTAAATGAGATTTGTCTGATCTTCAATTGCGCTTTTATAGGCATGAAATCTCCCTCCTTCCCCCCTCTCTTCCCTGACCCTCCATCCCAGTCCCCAGCAACAAAACTCACTCATTATTAAAACAATACTCTGGATTATCTGCAGCGACTCTCAAAAGCAGAGCATTTTGACATTTCTGAGTTCAGCATCAGCTTGACAGTGCAATTCATCAATATTTGTTCTGAGAATTTTTTTTTCCTTCATTTTTAAAATGTTGATGCAAGTTAGCACAAAAGATTTGCTTTGGATACCAAAGCTGCTCCATTTGAACCTTTATTTCTCAGATAAGCTGAAACATCACAGAGAATAGGAGATGAATTTTCTGCCTGTTTTTTTATGGTACCTCCAGTAATTCAAATGGAAAAGTAACAAATTATGCTTCTCTTACATTACCTTATACATATTTTAAACAAAGTCTTCTGTCTGAATTTTGACATATATTCCTTGAGCAGAAACATTTTGAGCTTTTTGTAGTTCTACAGACATATTAAACACCTCTTTCTTCCATTTGTCCAGTTAACTTTTTTATTATGTTACAATCATACTTACATAGAAGGAATAAACCAAACCTGCAGTGGGAAGAATGTCATTATTGCAGTTACTCTCTTTCCTGCAGTGGTGGGGCTTTCTTTTGAAGTACCTTTGCTTATATGGACTGCTTAGGTGAGAAAGAAAATCATATATTGTTGATTGTATTTGAATTTCCTGCTTGAGAGCAGATTGATGGTTGTATAGGAAGGATGTGTTTTGTTTAAAATGGAGAATAATGTAGAAAAAAACCTTGTTGCCTCCCAGAGGCACATAGTCTGGGACAGCAGGTACTTAGATGGAAGTCCAGTTTCAGCATGGCTGTTTCAAAGTCTGAAGATAGTTTAATCCAAACAGAACTGAGAAAGAAGTTCATGTTGGACTCTCTGTTGGTTTACAGAAGGAGAAAGGCAGATCAGGAGGACAGGAGAAACTTGGCTAAGCACCAGCATAGGAGATTAGATAACTGAGGTAGTTATAAGCCCAGATTATGATCCAGGTAAAATGATGGAGTAACTGATGTAGGGCTTGGTAAATAAAGGACAGAGGAGAATCCCAGGATATTGCTAATGCTTGTCAGCATGAGTTTGTTAAAAATAGGCCCTGTAACACTTCTACTCTTGCTATGTTTTTGAGCTGCTTATATACATTGGGCTGTTGGCAAGGAAGAAGTGTAAAAATACATATTTTCCATAAGTTTACTCTCTTGGTGCTCTTTGGCATTTTTTGTGAAGAGTCAAGAATGATGCATGGTGAGAAGGACACACAGTAGGTGAATTAGACCTAAGGGAAGATTTTGGTGGTCCTTGAGTATCTGTGTGTACCAATGGGCTGCCAGTCCTCCACACTTGAACGTTTTTATCAGCCCGTGTAAAAGTAATCACTTAGGGAGTTTATAGAACACTCAAAGATCAAGAAAATAATAACGAATAGAGCAAATGGATGAGTGATTGTTCTTGTCAAACTGGGCAAAGCAAGATCTTTGCTTTAACACAGCAAATGTACATGAAGGGGCAAGGACACAGAGCTTCTTTGAGAGCAGTAGACTCCATCCTGTGTAAAACATCTACGGCTGAAGGGCTGACAGGAGCTCTGGGTATGTAAGCTAGAAAGTGTGGGAATGGGAAGGGAGATGGTACTCTGGTTCTGGGAGGTCTAAGGCTGGATTGTTTTCTCTAGTTCTAGTGACTACAAATAAAGGAGAAAATAGATGAAGGTTCAAAGAAGAGTTGTAAGATTAAAGGGTGGAAAGAAGCTTTAAGTAAAAAGATTCTTTGAGTTTAAGGTATTGAGCTTAACAAAAAGCTAAAATGTATTCTCTTTGAGCCTTCTTAATGTGTTACTCTCTGAACTTCTGTGTTTATTTCTAACTGGGAGCATAATGGAGCCCCTCTATTCTGATTCCAGTTCTGTCATGTCTTGACAGTTTTAAAAGCTTCACAAATTTTATATGTAATAAGGGCTTAAGAGTATTCAGTGAAGTAGTTAAATATAATTACCTGATTTTATAGATGGAGACACTGGAATAAAGTCACATGTTTTAGTTCTGCCTTTTATGGAGTAAAAATATGGGATAAAAATCTATGCCTAGGTTTTTTAATGGAGTATATTTACAGAAATCTCAAGGCAGGGCTGTTTTATAATTGTATAGTCCATTGCAATGGTTCTGTGAACTTTCCAAATTCAGGATAATGAAATTTTTAAAAAAGAATTTACATTTGTTACCTGAGCTCTGATCTTGAGCAATTGTGTTAGTACCTGCAATTCTAAAACTGAAATTCAGTGGAAACTCAGGTGGAAAGTTAGAGGATTTGGTAATTCTCCTATAACAGCAAAAAGGGAACAGTAGCATAATGAAAAATATATTAAATGTTTTATTTAATAATCCAGTGAAACACAAGCATATTTGTTTATGAGCTACTCAGAAAAATCAAATAGGTGAGACTGGTATGAACTATAGCACATTCTGGAGAAAGACTGAAGTCAAGAAATGTGTGATAGAGTGAAACATACTGGAAATAGACTCAAGGAAGAGCAAGTAGTCTTGCTCTTCACTTTTAAAAATGCATCAACTTACTTATGGAATAATTTTAATACTCTATGTATGTATACAGAAATACATATGTGTGTGTATATATATATAAATGTTATTTCTGTGGGAATTAAAATAGTTTTTTCTGTATTAAGAACTGCCATATGCTGATGCCAGAGAAAACTTTTAGTGCCATTTCTTGCCATTAAAATATATATTAAAGAAGAAGTAATACAACCTCTAAATTATTATTGTATATTTTGCTTAAATGTTCATTATGTACTGTCTTTTCCTATATTAGTAGCAAGAGGCAAATAGTGAACTATTAATGAATACACTACACAATATAGTGTTTTCAAGCAAAGTGCTTATAGTTACACAAAGCAGGAAAAACATAAAAGTAATACAAAAATGTGGAGGAGATAAAAATAAACCAAAGGAACAGGGCATGGAAATAGGTTCTGAAAGTTCACATGTAACCAGTTTTCATATTACTATATAAATAAATATACATATGCATCTAAACAGAATTTGACTAATTCTTCTCAATTTGAATTTTCTCAAGGATAGCTGCATACTTGCTGTCCTATATCAAATGAATTATTTTTCAGGTATAAACTTGTCAGCAGATGTTCCAAGGGTTCTAGTCTGCTTCCACCCTCATGATATGATGGGGTGTGGTGTTTCAAAACTTGGCTGCTCTATAGCTGGGAAGAGTGATTCAGCTTTAATTAGGTCAGTCTTTTAATGTCAAAATTCTCAAGCCTTCCACTGTCCCAACAGATGAATGACAAAAAATTGAACCCACAAATCTCAGTATATATATATATATGTGTATATACAGTGTGTATATACACAGTGTGTATATACAGTGTGTATATACTCAGTGTGTATATACAAACTCTTGGAACTTCAGTGCTGTGAGAGCTGTAAAACCAGAATTGTTTATGCTACCAGCAAACAAATAACACCGGGTCCTGCCTTCAGCCTGTTCTGAGCTCTTAATAACCAAGCAAAAATGTTCCAGGTGGATTATGAACGGTGGTAATCTGGCAAATTATAAGACTATTGAGATAGTGTGTTTATAGAAAGTGTTTGGCAGATGTTGGGAGTAGGGCTCAGCCCTGCAGCCAGACACAGAAATTGCAACTGATTAAACCTGAGCTGACTCAGCTACCATGTCAGAATTGTCATTGCTCAGAGCCTTCTTAGCTTGTCCCAGGTGGGACAGGGCTCCACTTTTCTTCTCTCGCTGTTGTTAGAGAACAAACACAAAATATAAACTGTGCGTTAATGTTGTTGTCCGATGTGATCAACAGGGAAGATTTTCCTCACGTGTGCACTCCCGTATAGATGGTGGATGGTCGTGTGTGTGTGTTTTTAGGACTCGGTGGAATTTTTCTCTAGACATTGTGTATATTGTGCGTTTGTCACAACAGTCAGTGTTCATTAGTGTTACAGTTAATAGAGGTGGAACATGTAAATACATCTGTAGCCGTGGTTGCACGAGTCTCTTCTAAAATGCCATATTCAGTTGTGTAATACTTCTACTTAATATCACTTTTATTTTCCGCTCGGAAGTATTGTTTTTACACCTGAAAAATATAAGCAAAAAAACTCCACAGATTTTTAAACTGAATGTTGCCAGAAAGGTTCCTTAGAGTCTGTATCATTATTTGAAGGGGAGGGGAAAGAAAAAATCCAGAAAGAAATCAGCTTTTTCTCCGTCTTTTTGTGTTCTCAGATCACAGCAGAGTTTTGTGTGTAAATAACACATTTGGTGGTGTATTTTTTTTGAAACAAAATTTCTCACATGCAGGTATATTTTAATGTTGGCAACTGTGTTTCTCTCCCATCTCAGTTCAGCCCTAATCTGTCTCTTTCAGCCTGCATCCTTCTGGGAAGTGTGTGCCGGGGTGAAGGGAGAGCGACATTCTTAACCCTGCTGTGTTTTAAGCAGTATGTGAAGAAAATTGCGAGATCCAATGATACTGCATCATATGTAATTATTGTTGTCTTTCCTCTTGGCATACTTTTCCTTCCATTTTTCCTCTTGCTGTTTTCTGTGTCACAATTCAGGTGCAAGTCTAATTCTGCCTCTGTCATCTGGCTATCCTCACAGATAAAATTAATCCCATCTTTAACCATGCTGTTTTCTTGAAGACTCTATCCTAAATATCAATGTGCTTGGATTAAATTATTTTTACAAGAGCATGTAGTGACAGAACAGGGGGGAATAGTTTCAAATTGTAAGAGAGTAGGTTTAGATTAGATACTGGGCAAAAATTCTTTTCTGTGAGGGTGATGAGACACAGGAACAAGTGGCCCAGGAAAGTTGTGGTGGATTTTCCATCCCTGGAGGTGTACAAGGCTAGGCTGGATGGGGCTCTGAGCAACTGGTCTATTGGAAGGTGTCTGTGCCCATGGCAGGGGGTTGGAAGATGAACTTCAAGGTCCGTTTCCAACCCAAACCATCCTGTGAGCTGGGATGGGGCCCAAGATTGTAGTGCCCTGTCCCCAGCCTATATTTTAAAATGCAAATGTTTGAATCAGACACCAACAGTGGGGAATGCTAACCTTTTATGATGTTTGTTTTTTTTCTTCTATTAATATGCATTGAAATGTAAATCTGATATTTTAAAATTCAATACTAGAAAGGAGGCAACCAAAATGCTTCATTTTCAATCAAGTTAGCAGTCTCAATTGTCATGTTGATTACTTTGTTTGGACAGTTTCCTCAATATTAAGCATCTATTGTACTAATTTAAAGGAAAATTTAAAAAATATAGTATGTTTTTTAACATAAATTTCAACTTGATTTCCATTGTACATCTTTGTAATTATTTCTGTATTTCTTCCATCACATTTCTGCAGGATGTGTTCCGAAGTCTGTTTAGCCTATGTATTTATGGAAAATGTTCTTCCATCAAACTTTCTGATCAGATGTACTTATAGTTCTTTTAAAAGCAAAATGATTTTTCATTTTATGGACATTTGAGTAACTACTTCGCATTATACCAGGAATAATAATAATAATAAAAGAAATATTCCTGGCAGCAAAAGATACCACACGCTATCCATCTTTTTCCATTACGGAGATGCCATGGAACCTCTTGGTATGTTTGTGAGTGGTATGGATAAGTGTTCACAAAAAATATAAAGCTGCCCTGTGATTCCCATGTGTTCCGCATGTTAAAGTGCATTACAGAGAAAAATGGACAGTTTTGTGTTAGATGGTTGGCTTTCACGGAGCTGTGGATCTTATTGCTGTGGGCAGTTCTTTAAAAAGTCTGACTTCTGATTTTATTTGTCTCATCTTATGCAACCTATTCTCTGTGCCTAGTGGATTGAACAGTGAATGAATTTTGGAAGTGGTTTTGGGCCATTCATCCTTGCTTGTTTTGTAGGTGTTGTGTCAGGAATCACTTGGAGATTATTCCTGCTTTTTCACAAATTCGTCAGCTCCTTCTGGCAGGTGCTCCTGTTAAAGAACAGAGAGCTAATGTAACAGAACTTGCTAAAAAAATAATGTAGTGTGGCAGTGATAAAGCATTTTAAGCTTCTGATTGCTAATTTTGTGTCTCCTAAGTCCAAAATAAAGTCTCTCCCTTAGTCCAGAATACCCCAGTGCTTTACAACTGAATATAAAGTCATATCCTGTAATGTACTGGCTGATTCCTCAAAAAGCCGTTTGACTTAATAGCATAAAAATCTATATGATCATACCAGTGTATAAAAATTTCGTAGTTATGACATGCAAAGCTCATTTCTGAATTTGGAGGTATTAGTAAGTTGCTTAACACAGGCCACCAGAGCCTGGCTATTACAGAAACCTAAAGCTTCCTGTGCTCAAGATCCATTCATCACAAAATGGGGAATAACATGCCTTGCATTCATCCTTGCATAGCAGTGATAGTGAGGGCTGAACTGAAGTGCTTTCAGCACGATGGCATCCTCTGAGTGCTGAAGCAAACTATCACTGGCAGAACAGGTTTAAGTGCTCATGAAGAACTTCATCTTTCCAGTCTTTGGATTTACCTGTAAAAAGACTACTTACTGTATGTGGTCATGTGCACATGTGGGAGATCCTTTTGCCATTTTTTTTGCAGTCCTTACGCAAGTGGAATTTTGAATGAAGTTGTACAACCACACAAAGAAAGAAATATGCTTTTGTCAAGTTGTTTTCCATCCATGAATACAGAAATGAGTTGAGTAGAATGTTTAACTCACTAAAACATGCATGGACATTAGTATTACCCTCTTGGTGAACTGTCAGGTGTTGCTTCTTTGCCGAAACTGGCAGAATTGCTGTAATTCCAGATTCTTCAGGCTTCCTGTTAATTTTGGCCATTCCTAGAGATGGAGGAAGAACAGTGAAGGTGCCTCTCTGATTTAGCTATTATGTCACATTTGTTCACTGACTAAAAGGAGAACAGCTGATCTAAGCTGCTGCAGAAAATGGTGCTCTTAGTCTTTCTGTCATAGAAAAGATCAGTATCTTCATTTGTGCTCTATTCTCCTCTCCCCATGTGATCCTTGCTTCTACAGGCCTGATAGCAGGTGTAGGAGGGTAAGTAAAGCCTTGGACCTGGGTTATGTCTCACCTCCATCTTTTACATCTAGAAAGCAGAAGTTGACCTTACTTCCTCTGTCCTTGATGGGGAAAAAAGAGGGCTTGGGTAGACTTTGCTATAGCACAAGGAACAGAAATGGTCTGAGGGGCAGGAGGTGTACCTGGGTGCAGTTAGCTGACAGCCTGAGCTTCAGGCAGCTGTAAGGCTGGCAAAACAGATCCCTAGTGAGAAATTTGGAGAGTTACAGAGAGCTTCTGGGTATCCAGAGTACAGCTGCAGCAGGAAGCAAGGTTACTGCACTCTGTAAAATGGCAGCCCTGCAGCTGCTGCGTGCGTTACAGATGAGTAGGAAGAGTTCGGAAGTCAAAGACGGCTAGAAGAAAATTGAGTGCCTTCCTACAAAAAAAGGCTGATTTTTAAGTCAGTTATTTCTGGTCTTTGAATAGAGTTAGCACTACAAGGGAAAGATTGTGCGCATGCTTAATGCGAAGTGAATGGTTCAGTGTTTCAGCAAACATGATTTTTTAATGTATGGTTGGTTTGCTCACTGCTGCTGAGAATTGTGTTTATCTTTGGTTAAGGTAGAAAAGAAACTAGATTTGCTTAGGTGACATCATGGTGGTGTGATTGCTCTTTCTGCCTTTGGCATGATCACTCAGTTGTGTTTTTGATTAAGATGGGAACACATCACAGTTACAGTGGGGTTTTCAGTTCTTGGCAAACTAGGATAAAAACAGGTGATGCTTTAGGAAAGCTTAAATGCCAATAATATTTGTGTCTTGGTCTTTGAAAGTCTTTTTTGTGTTTTTTGGGGTTTTTTTTTGTTTTTTTTTTTTTTTAAGAAAAGCCTTTCAGCAGCAGGATACTCAGAACGTTTATTGGAAATTTTATGCACATTTTCCAAAATAAATACTCTGTAATAGTGCTACCTAACTTTATAGGCATTGGCATTGACTATTTTGGCCAAATACATTTACATTCATAAAAGCTGTTGAAATTTAGAAAATTTGTTAGTTTAATAGAAGTATCTTATTGATGCAAAACAGGAACATTTGATAAATCTTGTCTGTAGTCCAGCCTGGTCTTACAGAATTTTGAGGGCCCTTCCAGCTTCTCCCAGTTAGTTTTTCATTGCAAAAGATATAGTTCCATGAGAGACCATGTATGTATGTAAAAGTCTGTGGAAAAAGAAAATATGCAGGGCCTAAATGAAAACAATGAAAACTTGAATAGTGAGGGAAAAGATTAATGCAGCTGTGGTAATATCCTAATACATGGATAATGTTCACAAACCACTTAAAAATATATATAAGAGAAAATGTTTTACAACTGCCAGTGCTATTCTGTGATCTTAACAGTTATGCAAATAAACTGGTGTGAAAAATAAACCTAGAAATTACCCCAGTTTTCTTTCCCCATGTGGAACGAGCAGGACATGGTGTGCTCGGTGGCCGAAGCCCGTGGCAGTGGGTAGCGGTGCGTGCAGACACACCTGTGTGTCGGTAGCGGTGTGTGCAGACACACCTGGGTGTCGGTACCGGTGTGTGCAGACACACCTGGGTGTCGGTACCGGTGTGTGCAGACACACCTGGGTGTCGGTACCGGTGTGTGCAGACACACCTGTGTGTCAGTAGTGGTGTGTGCAGACACAACTGTGTGTCAGTATTGGTGTGTGCAGACACACCTGTGTGTCACTAGCAGGGTGTGCAGACACACCTGTGTGTCACTAGCAGGGTGTGCAGACACACCTGTGTGTCAGTAGCGGTGTGTGCAGACACACCTGTGTGTCAGTAGTGGTGTGTGCAGACACACCTGTGTGTCACTAGCAGGGTGTGCAGACACACCTGTGTGTCAGTAGTGGTGTTTGCAGACACACCTGAGTGTCACTAGCAGGGTGTGCAGACACACCTGAGTGTCACTAGCAGGGTGTGCAGACACGTGCTGCCAGGGACCTACAACCCCCACCCCGAGTGGCCGTCCCCTGCTGCCAGGGCCCTACAGCCCTCCCAGCCGCGGGAGGTGGCCCTGGGAAGCCCCCCTGCGTGTTTGTGGAGTGGCAGGAGCCGTGTCGGTGACCTTGGGAGGTGCAGGCTTCCTTAGAACATTCGGCAGCGTGTGTTGTAAATCCTGCTTGAATGTCGGCTGAAGTGAGTCTGCCAACTTGTATGGCACAATGTGACCACAACTAAACGATAAATACCTATCTTAAAAACAAAACTGACACCACAACTTAAAACTATCGCTGCTGAATGTGGAGCTGTGTTTTGCCAGGGAGTCAGTACTGAAAAACTTCTAGTTCCAGTAAAATTGGAGGCAGTAAACCTTCCTCTTATCTCTAGAAAAGATACAAATCACATTTCAATTAAAAAAAATAGCAGGATGATTCGCAGAAACAGTTTTCCTCCTCTTTTGGAGGCCATTTACAGTTGCTAAGGTCTTGCTATATGCCAGTTATATTAGCTGTTTAACTCCATTTTCCCTTTTTTGGGTGGATAATTTGGTAACAAGATATCTCAGTGAAAATAGGACCAAAAAATGTCATTGAAAATAGCAATTAAGACATTTCACAGCTATTACAATGATCTCTATTATTGCTAAGACCACAAAGGGTTTGGTTTTTCTTCCTTCAATAGGAAGGGCTCTGTGAGGTCAGGCACTTTTGGTAATGCACTTTTTTTCAGAGCTCTGCTCATTCTGTAGTTTTTCTCATGCTGTTGATAGAACAGGTTTTCAGGCGTGGAGGAATGTATGGACAGTATAATTTTACTCCCTTGCTACTCTAGAATTAATGCCTCTCACTTCCATAGTTAGAAACCTTTTATCCAGAAAAAAGTGCTCTGTCAACTTCCCAGAAGATAGAACAGATATAGCCCCAGCTGCAATTCTCTGGTTTGGAGAGAATCCAAGATTTCTTGTACAAATCATTAGTAATCAACATGTAAGGAGAATTTAGGAATAATACTTTTGTTCACCAGTTTGAGTTTGGGCTGCTAGCTGGAAACATTCCTCAGTGTATTTTCCCATGATTTAACTTGGGTGAGTCATTTTAGGTTGGACAGTCTTCCTCTGCTGCTCCTCAGCTTTCATCTCCATCCTGCACTGTGGACTTCCCCTGGGAGCTCTAGAGTGGTGCTGTAGGTGTTTGCCCACAGCTTCTTGGCTCCCTTCATAGATTGTTTTCCTCTGCAAAAAGCCACCAGAGGAAACAATGGAAAGGGCCAGACAGCCTTGCCCCAAAATCCCAAGGCAAAAGGCTGGGCTGTGTCCGGTACCTCTCACTAATAATGCTTCAGATCTATTATTTATTTTTCTAGGATCTTTGAAGTAAAGTCTAATGTGAATATTTGCTGTACTGTGTTAGCCTGAATTTTGTTGAATATGGAAGTTCTGTATTTTTGCCAAATGTGCTGTGAATACTTAAAATTTGTTTTTCCCTTCCGCTTTTTGAATATCTTAGGGAGACTGGGAAGACACAAGTTCATACTTTTCTATAATGTTTTTGAATCTCTATTTCTTGTTGTTTGAAGTATGTTTTGGAGAGAATGCAGCATACTTTATTTTTGCTGCAAGCTGTTTTAACTGATTAGTCAAAGATGTTTTCTGTACACACACAAATGCATGTGTACACGTGTACGTACATGCACACACAGAAACATATAAAAGCACCCTAGACTAAACTCTTTAAGAAACTGTTTTTCTTCTGTGTTCTCTTCCTGCTTTGCTGTCTAAAATGTAGTAGCTTCAAAGATTTTAACTGATTTTCTGCATTCTCATCAAATACAGTATTTGGCTAAGTGTTAAGGTGTCAGCTTGCCCTATTTCCTTTTCACAGAAGCATTCTTCACACCTGCAGCTTTCTTCTGTTTTTCATACCAGAAATACTTGCATCAGTCTTAAACCTTTGCCAAGTCACTGCTGACACATATTTCTGTAGCTCTTTATTTACAGTGTGGTTCTCTTTCTTGATATGAAATGTCAACATCTGTACTGGACAGACTAATTTATTTGGAGAAGGTCACGACATCACTTAAAGAAAAGCTAGGCCTTCAGCTGAGAAAAAGGTTTAACATAATCCTTACCTGTTATGATCATGCTGAAATAAGCTTGTTGTAATGAAAACAGTATGTCATACTGAATTAAAGATTATCTCTGATAAAGGGTGGAATATCACCACATAAAAAAATTGGCACATGATTTTTTTTCTCTCTCTTCTGAGACAGAGATAAATATTGCAATAAACAGAAGACTGTTGCTTCAAATAATATATTGAGGTAGTTGAGTAGGAGTGCATTAACTCTTTATGTGGCTCATTTACATTTCAGTAGATCTGTTAATGCTGTTGTAGTTTTTGGCCTTTTGAATATCTAATAAATAATACTTATATTTAGTGCTGCTTTACATCACCTGATTGTACTGAATCAGTTTTATGTAAAGAAACTCATAAGTGGGTCTTCCACTTGAAGAATAGTTGAAGAAACTGTCCAATACAGGGCTGCTCGTTTTGATCTGGCAAAGCTCATGGACCCCATAGTGCTCTCCTAATTAGTCCCTCTGGTGTGTTGGAATGCTGAGCTTGTAATACCTCATTGCTTGTAACAAAACCATGGTGTTTAGGACAAGGTGGAAAATGCTGAATGTATAATTTTCACTTGTAATTACACCAGGCATATCAACGTAAACATCCAGGTTTTTACTCTTTTTTCCATGTCTTGATGGTTTTCTCCTTTTGTCAAATAGTTGTTAATGAGCCTTTCTTAAATTCCCTTCATCTCCTTTGATTATCAGGCTGCATTGACAGGAACTGGTTTAGATGTTTAATCTCTTAGGCATTATAGGCTGACAAAATGAGGTAGTAAATATGGTAGCCACTGCTGTCTACTCCTTGTGATGGTTAAGCATGTTGGAAGAAAAACCTCCTTGAATTTCTGTAATTTGTTGGTAACTAACCTGGTTTTTCAGTTTTTGCACTCTTGCTCTCTGAGTCGTGAGGAATAGTTATTTACAGTTCATGTGTGAGAGGAAATGAGGGCTGAGGTGAGGTGAGGTAGTGCCTGTGCAGGCTTAGTGGGAAGAGGGGTGCCTGGAGGATGTTCATTGCCATGGTCTCTGACAATGCAAACACACCTTTTGGGCAACCCCTAGCAGCAGTAGCTGTCCAAGATTCTCTGACCTTGTTGCTCTCCCAAAAAGGAAAAAAAAAAGGTGCAACAGGCTCACAAATACTTTCATTAACAATTAATTTCTGTATTACTTCTAATTTGCGTAGTAGCTCCGACAGATAAAATATTACCCTTATTTGGTAAGGCAGGGGTGCCTTGTTTTGAGGTGCCGGGAAACTGTATCATCATCCCTTGCCAGAAATTAAGTTCGTGTTCAGAGCAAGTTACACATTTGCTTATTGAATGTTATGTAAGTTCTCCTTTGAACTTGCTATGTGTGGTATTTCTCAGGAGCACTGCAGTAGTGTTCCTTTACAGAATGCACCATCAGACAATGCAAATACTGTCAGTTCTCAAGATCCCAATTTATGGGAACATACTATTTTCTGAAATATGTTATTGTAAAAATTATGATCAAGTGATGACAAAAATCAGTAAAGCTAGGGGATTTTCAAAGCAGAGACAAGTCTGAAACACCTCTGCTTCGTTCTTCCTGTTGTGTAGTGGTACTAGCTTCTGCTCAAACCTTAGGTTTAGTGTCAGTTCTAATTCTTCTGAATTTATCTGACAGATTTATCTCTGTCAACCACAGGATTTGTATGCCATCTCATACTGTAGTTTCTGATGCCTGTACTTAACTGATTTGTTTCCTATCTGCCTCGTTCATCTTTTCATTTTTGGCAAACTGGATTTATCTTGTTTTTATGATTAAATGGAAGGAGTTGCTAAGGAATGAGATCTGGATCCTTTATTACTTTTCAGCATTGTTCCTTGGAAACCTGATTATATCTTGCAAATTAGAGTAACATTTCAAAGGTAATAAATCCTGCATAGCTTGTTAAATACCCCATTTTTTTTACTTATAGATTCTTACTGAAGCAGAATAATATTATTTCAAACTTTGCCACGTGTGAAGTGTTCTGCTGTTGCTCTGTGTGCTCACTAGTAACTACACATTTGCCATGGTGGAACAGAATTACTTTGTCTCAAAGATTTTACAGAGTATGATTTTATAACTGTCAGTTAAATAATGGCTTTTTGCTAATAATATTTCAATATTTATCACTTCTCCAACCGTTGTGAGAAAGCAAGGGAAGTACTTTTCTAGACAAATTCAAATCCATGTGTGTTAAGCCTCTGTTTATCTCCAGTTTTCAACTACATGGCTGATACCTGGCTTTTGTTATGTGATGGGCTATAAAATTCGGTTTTGTGTCTGATGCATTGAAAATGTGCAGCATATACATATATTTTGTTACTGCTGATAATTGGATTAGAGCTTTTCCAGTTGTATTTCCTTTTAAAAGCTCATGGTATAGATCCATTTGCATTTATGAAATGATTTTAATTAGTATTTCTAACTGGGAGGTGTTCACAGTATGTGTGTGTGTGTTTTCTCCTCCTGTACTATCTGAATACCTTACAACTTTACTCGGGTGAGCAGCATTCATTCATAAAGAATTCTTTGACAGTCTCTGCTCTGTTTTTTGACATTCTTCAGTATTTTTCTCTGATGAAAATCTTGTTGCTGGATGACAATGAGACACTGAAGTGGAGACAGTGCAGAGAGCTAATTGACCTAGTATCAGATGCCCTTGGGCACAATGCATTTTCAGTCATCTCTAGATGAAAACCTTAAAAACAAGTGTGTTGAATTTTCTCTTCTAAAAAAATTCCCCCTCCTCCCTACCCTATTGCAGATTTTGGCTTTTTATCATAGATAATGATGTGACTGATCACTTTTGGAAGGTAAATCTATTATGTGATTGCCTCTGACAGGATTTCAGTGACTGAAAAGGACTACTTCTTCAGCAAATCAAATTTTCAGTGATGCTTACTTGAAATATGTGCTTTTGATGGAAGCTAAAAGCAGTGATCAGGAATAATTGCACCTATAGGCAAGGAACAGGAAACCAGAGTGATGGATTAAAGGGTGCGATTAGGAAGCTAGACCAAAAAAAAACCCCGTATTTGAGGAGAAAACAGGAGTGCAACTATGAGTAAATAGAGCACTTAAGCATTTCCTATAAAGGAAATTCCTGCAATGATGCAGTGGACCCAGGAGTACTTCCAAGCTGTGAGGTAGAAGCGGGGTTCATACGCCTCCTGACCTGTATTAGATGGGAACTTCACAGGCACCAGCTCTTTCACCTTCATTTCCACAGAGGGGACACTCTGATGAAAGTGCTGGAGCTTTTGTGAGTGCAGTTGGCCTCCAGCATTATGACATATGGACAATCACATTCTGCTGCTTGCTCACAGAAATATGGGAATACTTAATGTAACCTTTCCCTCTGGAGCTGTAGGGAGATCTTGGTTTCTGGCACGCTGGGGCACAGCAGTTGCTGCTGAGCTGCTGCAGTCTCTCCTCTGGGTTATTGGTCCAAAGGGAAGCTACTTGTGATGTAGGAACCAGAATGTTACCCCAGAATAAAACATCCCCATGCTGGGGCAGAGCTAGCAAATGGAAAATTGGCAAAGTACAAAGAAGCAAGGAAACGAAGAATTCTTTTTAGTCCACTGAGGGATCTAAGATAGGTTGCTCTCTTTACATAAACAAGCTTGCATCAGTTACCAAACCCAGATCTGACAGCAGCATTTTTACAACTAAATCACAACTTCCCAGTGTCATGTAGTGAAACTGAAAATTAGAATTGGGAGACATGCTACTTCTTGTTGGCATTTCTAAAAAGAAATGTGGTTTTATTACCTTTATTTTGCAATGTAAACTTCACTCATTTGAATACATATTTTTCAAATTAGTTGTAGTTCCTGATAAGCATCGTTCTTTCAAGTATTTTAAAATGAGTGTGATTGATGTAAGGCATTGTCCTGCCACTGAGGTATACCTGGCTGGAGCAGCACATGGCATGTACCATGTGGATAGTCAGGACTCCAGGCAGCAAACTCCTCTTGTGCAGTGTCCTTAGTAATTGTAAGTCATGGTGGCCTAAGGTTGGCTTTAATTTATAGACATAGGATGTGTTTCTTAGACAGGGCCATATAGTGAAAGATTGGTGCCACAGGGGCTCCAGTGCCAGAGTAGGAGAAGGCTGCCTTGTCAGTTTGTTAAAGGTGAGTGTTCCTGGGCTTTAGCTGGGATTATCTTGCAGGTAGAATAGATTCCAGTTGCCTGCCTGCCTGAAACATCTGTCCATTATATGTTACTTGAACTCAGTATGAGGTCATATTTCATTTCAGTCCTGGAGGGCTGGCCATTTCCATATCCCTCCTTCACTTCAGGGGATTGTGTCTATATTCTGTGGCGCTCACTGTTCTCAAACTGTGTGCTGTTGGTCCATTGATAGTTGCTAGTTAGAGAAGATAGGTGGAAAAACCTCATGTGTGTGTTTCAATTCCCAAGATTCCCTGAACCCTTGGCATATACTTGATTACCAAAACAATTGAGAGGCTGCACTGAGTGATGGGATAGTGTTATACTGGCTTTGTCAAGGCTTGTACTACGAAAAGAAAGAAAAAACGATTAAATGATTGAAAGAGGAAAGCTCATTTCCTCCCCTTCTTCACTATGGCTTCTTTTGGTTATTTTTATGTCAAGGTCAAGAAAATTACTCTTTTACAGACAATATTTACCTGCTTCTTTTAACCTCTGTTGCATAAGATGGCTGGATACGGGAATGAACATACAATATTTATGTTGCTGTGAGACAAAGATATGCTTTTAACCTGGCCTAATCTGAAAAGAAAAGCTTTTTTGGTCAGAATCACTATTGCTTTTATGAAGTCTATAATGATTATGCTGCAGCCCGAAGTGTTAATGATGTTTACAAGTACCTCAGGTTTCCCTTTCCGTTTGGGATTAAACTGTTTACAGATAAACACATACCATGTCTTGATCAACAATGTCACTGAAATAGTAAAGCAGTGCTCATTTAATGTATAATGTTAAAAATGGCACTTCTTTTTGTGTGAGGTTGCCTTACTTGGTAAACTTTTGGTTCTTAATTCATTGTGACTGAGTCTGCATTTTCTCTCAGGATACTTTCCTGGGCTGTACTTCTGTTCTGAAGAGCTGCTAGGTAATGAATGGCAAGTCATTCAGTGTTTTGCAGGGCTCAACCACCTGCTGTCAGAGTAGGTCAGAGGATAAACTGTGACTCATTGCAACAGAGTTCTCCTTAACTGGTGGCCACACTGAGAGCTGAAGTCAGTGGAGTTATCCAGCAGCTCTGGAGAGGGATTTAGCAGACAAAGACTTTATTCAGTACTGACAAAAAATGTGTGGAAAGCTGAGCATAAGAAATCATGGGAAATTCCCCACTTCTATTTGCCCAGTAAGATCTTAACCACTATGCAAGCACCTTCTTTGAGGTGAAGATCACCTTGCTATTTCAAAACTGGTTATACTTTCCTTTCATTTGACTTTTGCAGGCATAGCTAGAGTCTCGACTTTTGTGTTGCACAAAAGTCAACTCACCCCTTCTTTCCTTCAAACTGCACAGGGTCAACGTGACTGTTAAGATTGCAGATATTTTGATGAGGGCTGTTTTGAAAACATGCGAAAATACTTGGTGCAAAAAATAAAATGGCTGAAGATAGAAAAAAAAATTTAATTTCCTTGAACTTAACAGGATAGACTATTTAGACCCTTGATTATAATTTCTGTCTTACCCTTTTTCTAAGCACTTTCCTTACTTCCACTGTCTTTGAAAGGAGGGAAGTTAAAAGATGAGCATCCAAAGTTGGGAAGAAAGGTATTAAAAATAGTGCTCTAAAATATTTAAAAGTTTTGAAAGAAGTAATTTAAATGGAAAAACCATCATATCATTGGTGATTGCTTTTACTTGAGTAAGCTTCCCTTGAGAAATTCCAGTGTTCTGGGTATCTTGAAATGCATGGGTATGCTGCTGTAATTCAGAGTGGAGTCTTTCTGCTCTCTCATATTTGCCTTTCCCAAACTCAACAGGGTGTACCCCAAAACAATACACTGACTCATTTTCTTACTCTTGCTACTACAGTGGACTAACCTTGACTCAGTATTGGATTGGGTGGAATTGACTCAGAGCAGTGTCTGACTGCTGGTCACTGCTACAGGTGATGTTTCAGGAAAATTGGAAGGCTCTACTATTTAACTCCCTGGGAGTATCTCAAGTTATTTGCCAACATTTTCAGTGAACTTAATACCTGTAAGAAATGTTTTACTGTTATTGCATGGAGCCATAGCTCTTTCAGATAGCATGGTTGTTTGTTGTTATATTGATATTTAGGATAGTTGGGATGTGAACTTTTATTTGGCATGCTTGATCATCAGGAAGGCATAGAGGTCTTTAAGTAAATATTAATGTCTTGCATCATTTTCCTGTTGCTCTAAGTAGATAACATAATCTTTTCTGGCCTTTCTTTTTTCTTCCTTTTTTTTTTTTTTAATAGATATTTGACTCATATGTCAGGTAGCTGCAAACCAAAAATCTAATCCTGCAAGCACCAAAACACACATGAAATTTTCTCAGATAAGGATTTTTACTGGCATGGAGATTGCTGAGGTGAATGGTGGTTCACTGCATATAGTGAGAAATCCTTGAGTGGAATCATTGGCTCTTAGAAGTGTGAAGGTGTCTGATAATTAGCTTTAAAATATTTTTTATCTTTATATAAGGAATTACTTCAGTGAAGGCACTCCCGTGTGGCTTATCAGAGAAAGTACAAATTCTCCAAAGTGTTTCTTTTAAAAGCCTTTCTCAGAGGTCTTACTATGCAGAATACACCTCTTCTTGTATCTAGACCAATTTTCAGAGGCTTTGACAAGGCAGTTTAGTCTAATATGCACTGCAGGAGTCTATTAAATAAAATATTCATAGATTAAAATTCCTATGATATTACCTTAAAAAAAAAACAATTTCATCAGTAGGTCCTGCAGGAATAATATAAAATTGTATTACAATAATGTTTTTTCTTCCACACTGATACTTTTTGCTTTTAATGACATTAACCTAGTTTAATACTCGACAC
Source organism: Nicator chloris (assembly GCA_013400495.1). Taxonomy (NCBI): domain Eukaryota; kingdom Metazoa; phylum Chordata; class Aves; order Passeriformes; family Pycnonotidae; genus Nicator; species Nicator chloris. Next base: position 143,033 of record WAAE01013422.1, read on the forward strand.
CATTTGGCTCAATAAAGGTATCAGATATTTAGGTCCAGCCAATTCATATTAGGAGTTACTCACCTTCTAAGTAATGCAAATATTTCTACAGAACTTTCAACAAAACTGTAATTTTGTATCTCAACAACCAACTTTGTGTGCTAAATATGGGCAAGTCTGTTCTGTGGAGAGTCCCCTGTACTTTGAGTGTGTTTCCTTGTACTCAGCTGTAATGTGTTCCTAAGAGACTGAGTCTGCTTGGTGTAGAGGTTCAGCATGGTTTGGTTTTGAACTCTGGATGTGGGCAACCCTGCCAAGTGTCATCTGTGACAGCCTGGAACCGGTGGTGCCTCGCTGTAATTAGCAGTGTCCCACAAGGTTCAGTGTTGTTTAATTCGTTCATCAGTGACTTGGATGAAGGGCAGATGCCTCCTCAGCAGGTTCCCTGAGGACACAAGGCTGTGAGGAGTGGCCAATACCCCAGAGTGCTGTGCAGCCCTTCAGAAGGGCCTTGACAGGGTGGAGAGATGGGCAGGGAAGAACTGCCTGGAATTCAGCAAAGGCAAAGGCAGGGTCCTGCACCTGGGGGAGAACAGCTCTCTGCATCAGTACAGGGTGGGGGCTGACCTGTAAAGCAGCTCTGTGGAGAAGGACCTGGGGGTGCTGGTGGACAACAAACTGTCCATGAGCCAGCAGTGTGTCCTTGTGGCCAAGAGGGCCAATGGGACCATGGGCATTAGCAGGAGCATTGCCAGCAGGGAGGTGGCAATCCTGCCACCTCTGCTCAGCCCTGGTGAGGCCACCAGGAGTGGCGTATTCTGGAGTACTCTGTCCAGTTCTGGGCTCCTCAAGACAGGAGAGAAATGGAGCTCCTGGAGCAGGTCCAGTGGAGGGCAACAAAGATGATTAAGGGACTGGAGCCTCGTATGAAGAAAGGCTGGGAGAGTTGGACCTGTTCAGCCTTGAGGAGAGGCAACTGAGAGGGGACCTAAACAATGTCTGTCAGTATCTGCAGGGAGGTGTCAAAGGGACGGCGCCAGGCTCTGCTTGGTGGTGCCAGGCAGTAGGAGGAGAAGCAATGGGCAGAAACTGATGCACAGGAAGTTCCACCTGAACACGAGGAAGAAGTTCTTTCCTGTGTGAGTGACCGCACACTCAAACAGGTTGCCCGGAGAGGTTTCTAATCTCCCTCGTGGAAGATGTTGAAGAACCATCTGGACACGATCCTGTTGGATCAGGTCCCTACCAGTGGTTCCCTTCCAACCTTACCCATTCTGTGATTAATTTACTCCATAACACATTCCACTAGGATGTCGTGAATGTCCTAAAAATGATGGGAGATCTAATTGATAGTCCACTGCTCAGTGTCTGAGTGGCCAGCTGGTTACTTTGTGTGGAGAACTTCAGTGGGTCTTTGTGGAATGAGTAGTATTTGGAAATTTTAATTGCTGTGCTGCTGTTCTGATGCAAAATTCAAGAGAGTAAACTGAAGGAAGTAATTTTGGTCTTGTGTGTTTTGCTTTTGATTTTCTGAATAAATTTAAGTTTACTGTAAATTTATCAAAGTTAGGAAACTCAAGCCAAAAGCATTACTGAAGTCATGCCCTTAGCAAACCTGGTAAAATACCACTCATAAAATTTTTGAGTGCTCCTCCTGTAGTTTGTTTCTTCTTTTTCATGGCCAGTAACTACACTGTATTGTTTCTGGTTTGCAGGTTATTATCCCACCTGACATCTGCATATGCTGAGACCTTATCCTGTGTCAGATCTATACTTTGACATCATACATGTATATGCATGCTGCATTTCCAAAATACTTTATTCACAAGAAACTCTTCAGTGTTAGAAAAGAGTGTGCTGTAGATAAACATATGTTTAGGAGCTTTAGATTCCCTGGATTTCAAGGGCATTAGGCTTGCTAATGTAGGCATAGGCTCTGTGTTGGGCTTATGCCTTTTTTTTTTTTTATCATTTTGATATAAACATTAAAAAGTAAAGTTGCAAGATTAGTCAGAAGGAATGAGTGAGACCTACTGACTAGAAATGGAAGTATTGATGAGAATTTGTCCAAGTGTGTTGTGGTTTGGAAAACCTCTGTCTTTCATGCTAACATCAAAAACACTGCTTGGATATAGATAATTCAGTATTCTTGAGACATTATTTGAAAGATCAAGTGCCATAAGGCAGCAATGCAAACTTCCTTAATTTGGTCTCATAGCTGTGTATTATCCCTGGCCAGTAAGGGTAATTTACTGTAAGTCACTGTGATTCTTGTCCTTCCTGATAACACCATATCACATTCTCAGTTTGAAACACTGCCTGCTCATTTTTGCTTGCAAACTGCAATGCTTCTTTTTTGTACGTACCCGTACAAAGATTTCAGTATATATTTGTGTGCATGCAAACTGTATGCCTTCTTTGCAAATGTATCTTGACAAATGTATTTTCCAATACATTGGGAAAATGGAATGTGAGTGGGTTTTAGTGGTGGGACTTTATAAGAGGTACATACATTTGTGTTCAAACAGAAGTAAATTTTGAATTCTTCCGGATTCTGCCAGTTTTCTAAATGGAGATTCCATATTAGAAGTAAAAAGTACACGTCTGTTGTATGGATACTGAAATTTTGATATATAAATATAATGTACATAGGTCCCAACTGCAAACACCAGGAAATAGTTGTCCTGGTTTTCAGATTATTTACTTTTTGTCAGTATAAGTCAAGCATGCACTCAGTCAAAAGTATGTGTATTTTATATTACAGGTGTCATAGACTGGGAACCTCACCAGAATTGTGCCTGATATTTATCTGCAATTTCAGGGAAGCATAACCTTTTCCATTATCAAAGACCACAGGGCCAGATATTTGATACATTGAGATCCTGCTAATGAGCACAGAGGACAGAAAACCATCTTTGCAAGCTGGGACTTGCACTAATGCCGTTTAATAAAATGCTCAGTGGTGCTGCAGTTTTGTATGAGATGGGTCATGATCAGCCTTGGGAGAACTGGGTGTAGGATGGAATTTCATCCCTTCTGTTGTAAAATAAAACTTAGGCCAGCATGGACAGGTTTTCCCCTCACTGCTGGCCAGTGATGTAGTTGTGAAGAGTATCTACCTTTCCTGTAGCTGACTCAGCTCAGCTGGCCAGCAGTAACATGCTGGGTTATGCCAATTCAGTTGTTTCTGGTCCATACCTTCCTTCAGCGATGCATGAAAGTGCTCTGAAAATATAAATATCTGGAAGGTACATATTTCATCTGTGGAGGCGATGTAGTGAGTTATCTACAAATTTCTCTGAGGCAGTGCACAGCTGCAGTATTTCATTTTATTGACATTGAATTCTATACCATGGGCAATTAGCAGAAGTTATCCTGTCTGCCTTAGTTATTTGTGAGCTTTTTCCAGTAGCAGTAGTGAGTTAATCTGTGAAGCTGGATCTAAACAGGAAATGGTTAAGGTATATATGTGATAATGAGTGAAAAAGAGAAACTAAATTTGAGTGTAGCTAGGATATTTATTTTCTGAAAAGGTAGTGTTCTGCTTGACTAGAATGCTTGCTTTATTTAAAGAAAAAACCTCCCATGTCCTTAGCTCACAGGACATTTCTGGCTCTGCTAGTTGCTTGGTAGAAAAAGTACTTTTTGGAATGCGACTGCAAAACATTCATGGCATTTCTTGGCAATAAAGAGATCTTGAGCATTAAGGGAAAGTAGTTCTTGTTTTGTCTAGTTCTAGTAATGTTCATGTTTTGGGTAAACTTTCCACAAAGATAGGTTTTTGTTGGGAGTATTTGATTGTAATAGTGAAAGTAACACTGTGATGTGAGTAGCTACAACTGCTGACTTGTGTAGGAACCACCAAGCTGTTTGGTACCAGTCAGCCCCTTTGTCCATCATGATTCTTTGAATTTGTGCTCCTGCATTTTTAAATTTTTCTGTGCCTTTTTCTTGTGAAACCAGGAGACTGTCACTTCCAGTATGATGTAAACTTTTGAGCAAAAAGAGTGTTTGAATTATAAACTCAGAATCCTGAAAACAGTTTTCAGGAGAATATATCAGTGTTGATGTGAGCTTCTGTGGATGTGGTTATCGCTGAGCAGCTTTTGCTCTGGCAGCTAAGAGCAGGTATGTGTGAGAGGAGGTGGCCTAGCACTTGGTGACTTGTCTGCATGGAATTGCCACAAAAAGGCAGTTTCAGTCCTGGCTGAGGACATACAGACAAAGTGCATGGAGGTTTGGCCTTTCTGGGGTGTCTTGTGTGGCTCCTCAGCCAGCTGATGTAATTACATGGTAGACAAGTGGTCATGTAGGACCATCCATTTAGAAATTATTTTTGAGTGCAATCAGGCATGTTTGATACTATGCACTGTGTAGTTCATCTGCCTGCTGCTGGAGTTCAGGGGGGTATATTTCAGATTAAGAATCTGAAAGTCTCAGTTGCTAATTCAGCTCTGCAAGCTCTCAGTGCCTCATCTGAGACAGGTCACACTTATCTCAATATGCAAATATCTAAAATGGGAAGAACATCTGTTAACATCATAGGAGGTTGTGTAGATGATTTAATGGTTGTAGCAGTCTGAATTAGGTAAAGTGCTGTGATAATGCCACTAAGATGGCTCTAAGCCACAGTGTGATGCTGCTGTGAAAGAGTGTAATGTGCTTCTGCGATACATTAGACATGATATTTTTGGGGAGAGAGAGAGAAATGCTAACAACATTTTGTAAAGCCTTCCTGAGACCTCATTTGTAATACTCTGTCCGATGATCCTCCTTTGCAGTGAACAGAAAGATAGAATTAGATTGGAGCAGGTGCAAAGACAGTTTAATAAGCTGCACAGGAGATTTATTCTGGAATGACAGTAGAAAGTTAAGTTATGAGATGAGTCTTCTGATTTGAAGTATTGAGGTCTCCAAGAGGTCTGAAGGGAGACTATAACTGTGTGTTTTGATTATATCTATTTGGCACCAACAACATGCTTCAGTCTTTCCAGTGGTTGCTAGTGGATAAGAGAAACAAGCTATTTCTGCTCTTCTTCCAAACCCTTTAATAACGCTTTAATAACAATGTATTTTACTTGTCCCCTGTTCTAGCCCCCACCTTCTAACATTCATCATGGAACCAATTACTAGATCTGGGGTCAGGAATGAAAGGGTCCCCTCAGGAGAGAGAATGTACAATAGATACTTTTATTACTTTTTTGTTATGTTAAACACGGTCCACTTATCATGATCATTTAGGAGAACTTGCTGCATAGCAATTACTAAAAACATGCAGCTATTGCAAAGACATAGAAGATAGCAAGTTGTAAACCTTTAGTATCATTGTAGCCTTTCCTATAGCTGTTTTGCCTTTTGTAGGGTACTGAGAAGCGTTATGTGGGGTTTAGGCCATGTGGAGCAGATACACAATGGAAACTGCGGAACTGAACACTCATGGTGTGGTTGCCTGCAGTTGCACGTTCATCCCGAAAGGCTCATCCCATGCCTCTGGGCTGTGCTGAGGCACAGTGAACTGCTGGGGTGGTGATCCAGAGGAGGTGCAGCATTCTTTCTGCTACTCATTCTTTACTGTTTAGTGCAGAGAAGTCTCTCAGTCATTTGTCACCTCCTGTAGCCCAGAAGAGCTGTTCTCAGTAAGTGATGTCTTGCAGTTCAATTATCGCTCTGCCTTTGCATTTTTGGCGCTGCTGTGAGAAAGTAGACTCACAGGGAAATCAGCACATCATCAATGACCTCAGATTCAGGGGGGAACTACAGAAGCAAGATGAGATGTGAAATTCTTTCCAAAGCTCTAAATTTGGTATTGAATTAAGTAACTATAATGTGGACAGGAAGCAAAGGAAGATAGAAGGAAGTGCTTCCATTAGGATGTCTTGTTTTTTTTTCAGAAAGCTGTGCAGCCTGACAGGGGCATAGTATTTATAACATATTCATGGCATAGCTGCTTCCTGGTAAGTGTGCAACAGGAGGAATTGTTTTTCTTAAATTACTAAGTGAAAAAGTGGCTGATAAAGGATGGGCTACAGTTTTCTAGATTTTATTCTGGAGAGGATTTAAAGAGAAAGTTTCTTTTCAGTGTCTAATTTGAGGGCCAGATAAAATGTGGGATATAACCTCCTGGTGTTGATGGGCTCAGGCCACCACCAGACATTCATTTGGCTGTGAAAAGGCTCTATGCTTTATGTGACTACTGTCATTAAAAATAAATCTTAGGGAATGGCTATAATGTAAGCCTGGATATTTGTAACATACCTTGTTAGGCAGTGGTGCACTCTCAAGGAAGAGAACTAGTAAAGTAGTAAAGGATATTGTTCGTGCATCTAGTAACTTGCCATGTGGTTTTACACATATTTCAAAAGGAGACAACTTTGAGTAGATCATTAATGTTATAATTGAGGCCAGCTGAATGTAACTTTTATTTTTTACCATAAAAAAGCAGTAGCTCTCATTCAGGATATGTTCTCTTTCAAAAATGAGCTGAGTTCAGAAGACTGTACTTCTACATGGCTGACTAAATATAGTAGCAAATCTTTCAAAAATTCTGGCCATATTTAGTTTACATTAAATTGTTAAAATGGATCTGACTTATAATTTACTTTGAGATCAAACACAAAAAATGTGCTAGGGATTATGTGTAAATTGAAGGGACTTATACTGTGGTAAATTTATTTCCTGTTCAGCACCTTACAGATCATCATCAGTCTCGGTGGAAGAATGCACTGAAACCTTTCATGGACAATTGTGTGACAGCAACTGTTTATATAAACTGATGTTTATATTTAAACATCTCTATTACTTTCTAGCAATGCCCTTCACGATGAATTCCTGTAATTAGTGGTTCCTGAAAGTATCAACACCTCCTCTCTCCCTCAGCTCTCTGAAGTGTGAAACTCAAGGATCAGAGAAATGTTAACTATGTTGGCTTTAGGCTATATTGCTGGAATGTTCTAGGATTTACCTGTGTGACCAAGTTAACGAGCACCAGCCAGGCTATAAAAGCTACAGTGATGATGCTGAAACCTGCTTGTTCTAGAGACATGTTCTGAGGTGAGCTGGGATTCTTTTGGATGAAGATCATTAAGCAAAAAACCTTTTTATTGCCAAACCCTCCTAAGAGACCCTTTCACAGAAGATTTAAACTAGTTCATTGTATGATTCCGTCGCCATTACACTGGTAAATTTTCCATGTCAGGAAACCATTAGATGGTAAGAATCATTGTTTTCCTGCTTCTTGCAGGCTCTGGGGAGGCACAGGCACTTCGTTTTGTGATAAGGTGGGGAAAGGGGCGATTCTTGTCTTCATACTTGTGTTTCTTGGGGGAAAATGATGGACCTTCATTTGTAAATGATTCTCTCTACCTTTCTGGCAAGGACATATGTGTGAGTGAGCTAAGTGTATTGTTCATGTCGCTGGTGATGGAAACTAGAATATAAACATTGTGGTACAAGGGATACCAGGAACTTGTGAGGAAGGGGGGAAAAAAAAAAAAAAAAAGGAAAGATTTCCTAAAATAAAAGGAGGCAAATACTTACAGTTGTTCTATGGCTTTTTGATCAGTTTACCAGTGATTTTTTTTTTTTTTGTATTTTGAGGGTTTCATTTGTGTATATGTTGGTTTTTTTGTTCTTTATTTAATTCAGAATCAGTCTACTACTAATAGCTGTGTTATTAATTTCCTTTTATCCTAGCTAGGAAACCCATTTGAATATACTGATTAATAGGATACCCAGAGTTCCAACTTTGGAGTAATGCCTCGGATCACAAATGATAATTGGCTTCTGTATGAGTTGTAGTCATTGCATTAGTTAGGTTTTGAAGCTCAGTTCCCAGAGCATGATTCATATTGACTGTCCTGCTTTCTCCATGGGAAGCAACAGTAGTGAATTTCCTGGGTCAGGCAATACTGGAGATGGGAGTCAGGATAACTAAATCTCTTTCTGCCCTCAGCACCAGCAGGAAATAGAAGAAGCGGAAGAACAAGCAGTTGTATGAATTAAAGATATTCATGTGGCTGTTTGAGACCTCTTCAGAAGAAATAAGAATAAATACCATCTTACATTAACCTAACACATACCTTTCAATGTTGAGTGCTTATCAGCAAGATCCAAATATTTTGAACATTTTTATTTCCCTGTTGCATTTGGGATCAAATAAAGATAATTAGATACCACTTTCAGCATTAAAGTGTACTTAACTCAGTGTGGCTCAACAGAAGAATGAGTGATTTATTTGTAAATACTGTGTTCATTAATGATACTGCATTTATACTTAATTTTTATATGTTGCACACACAAAAAGATTGTTGAAAGGTTATGTTGTTGTAATGAACCTAAATATTCTTGACAATTTGCTATTTAAATATAAAAAAGTAATCCCATACTATGGGATTTTTTTTTCAGTTAAATCAGGGAGATATGTTTTCTTTTTAGATTCAATATTGGAAGAATCAAGACGTAATAGAAATTTCTCTTCAGCAGAAAACCTTAGCACTGAATCATTCATCTGTACTCATTAAGTAAAGCATGCTCTTATTAAATGGCCACAGTAGCAATAATACAGTAGTAGCATAGGAGGGATCTGTCCATAATCCAGGAGTGCAGCACAGCTGGTATCTGCCCCCCTGGGAGGCAGCTCCATGGAAAGGGTGTGGGTGCTCCATGGAGAGTGAGCTCGGTGTGAGAGAGCAGTGTGCTGCTGTGGCAAGGAAAGCCAGCAGGATGCTGGGCTGCATCAGCAAGGGAATCATCAGCAGAGATAAGTTAAAAGTCATTGTCCCACTCTGCTCACTGCTTGCCTGGCCACACCTGGAGTGCTGTGTTCACTTTTGGTCCCCACTGTGCAAAAACGTGCAGACAGGCTGGAGATGGTCCAGAGAAGGGGCACAAAGATGATCAAAGGGCTGGGAACCTGCCATGTGAGGAAAGGCTGAGAGAATGGAGTTTGTCCAGTCTTGTGGAAAGAAGGCTTAGTGGCTGCAAAGATGGTGGAGACTCCCTTTCCACAAGGAGTCCCATGGGAAAGATGAAGGGTAGGGGTTAAAAGTTACTCTTGGTGAGATGCTGACTGAACACAAGAGGAAGAATTTTCACAATGGGAACAATCAGCTGTTGGAATAATATCTCCAGGGAAGCTGCTTTGAGTAAAGAGCTACAAAGGGCAAGTCCTGCAAAGCTGGGAAGGTGCACAATTAAGATTGTCTAAAATATGTTAACTGAGCTCCCCTGGACATTTGCATTATGATACAGTTTTAAATTCTATGATCTCAGAACTGTATGGTCTTTCCAAGTGGAACAGATGTGTATGAAGACTGCAGCAAAGAGGGACAGGTCTCTGGAAACGTGCTTTTATTTGTTGTAGAAACCCTAAGACAGATAGTGAATGGAGCAGCTCACAAGTGAGGGGAGATGTGTCACCTTAACTAGGAAATCAGGTGGATACAGCTTCTCCAGGAAATTAGTTAAGGTATTATAGAAAGCTAAATACTCTGAAAAACGAGTTTCAGGAACCTGGTTGAACAGTGAAGTTTGTAATGCTCCTGTTTATAAATTTTCTTTTCTCTGGGATCATATGACACCCCTGGCAGGGGTCTGTTTTTACTTGACAGCACCAAAGAGAGCTCTGTCCGAGAATGAGCATTTCTGTCCCCCGAGTGCTGTTCTGGAACAGCACAGGATAGCCTGGAGCAGTGAGTGTGTACAGTTGTGCTGGGACCATATGCAATGCAGCCACTGGGTAGCTTTTCACTACTCTCTTCTAGCTGCTGTATTCACTGAATAAGGTTGGGCTTCTGTGGAAAAAAAAATTGTGCATTATCACCTAATACAGAGTCGGTCAAACTAGATTTGAACAAGGGTGCCCAATTAACTGCAAATCCTTGGGAAAAAAAAAAAAAGAAAAAACTTCTGAAGAGCTTACCTTAAAAATTTGTTAGTTTCCACGTCATTGGATACCTATCTTATATTTGGATTTTATTTAGCATATTGATGTTTGTATATAGCTTGTTGACTTCTGTTTCTTTAAATGGCATGCTTTCCATACATTTATTCTGGGAAAATATGTGCAAAAAACTTAGGAAAATCTAGGAAGTGTGGTTACAGTTAGTTTTTTTACTTCTGTTGACTTCTGGTAAAATCTTTGAAAAATTGTACCTTACTTAATTTTCCAATTATATATTTACTTGCATAATGGAGAAGACAAAAAATTATTTTCTTTTGATCTGATGTAATTGGAGCTGCATTTTAGGGGAACTAATTCAATCTTATCTGATTATATTCTGACCATGGTCAAAAGTAAGGCTGCAATTGCTATTTCAGGAGACTGGTTACAGAGGTTGTGTCATATCAAATACATGGCTTTTCTACTCTGTTGCTGTTAAATGGGCTGCTCTAAATTAGATGGTCTAATTCTGGAAAATCTGAATACGTGCAGGTGGACTTTTGTGTCAGCAAAGCCACACTTATTTAATTGGAGCTCCATATGTCTGCAAAAATTGGTTCCATATGGTTGAATGGCACATTTTGAAAATGTTTCTTTAATTCATACTATTTCCAGGAGAAAGAGTAACTATATTTTTTGAGCTCCTTAACTGACTGACAGTGCACCTGTACATGAACCTTCTTTCAATTTCCAAAGCAATAATTGAATATGTAGGATTTGCTTGTCACATGTTAACAGCTTTAAGGTAGCTTAAATATGTGGCTAACAAAGGCTTAACTGTGTGCTCTGTTTGTACTCCTAAAAACAAGTGATGAAATATACCTAAATCAGGCAATCCCACCGTCTAATAGCTTGAATTTACATGAGTTTTCTTACAGAAAACTCTTTCATTTAGGGTCATAGTAAATCAAAATGTATATATATATATGTATATATACTGGTCAAATAAACCCCAGGTTTTTCACATGGGGAAAACAGCTTTGAGTTTGCTTCTGGTTAACCATATTGATGGGAAATAATCCTGTGAGAAAAGCTGGAGGTAAAGAGTTTTTAAATTTGGGCTATAAAAGTTGATATAATCAACAGATGAACTTATGGGGAGTAATGTAAATTAATTTTTTTTTTTTTATTGTGCACAGGTACCTAAGGATAAAACTGGCCTGAAGGGAAAATCTGGGAGAAACTGGGGACCTTGACTGTTCTTGCACCTGAGTAAGTGAATACTTAATGGAAATCAGCTTTACGAAATGTTAAACTGAAATATTTTTCAGCATCTTCGTGCCCAATTGCGCTTGTAACTTCAGAAAATACTTTGGCTTTTGAATTGACAAAGACCAGAAGTAGTAGGGCTACCTGCAAGGGAGGGAATGTGGTATAGAGCCTTCAGTGCTTTGTGGTACGTTTTCTTTTTATTGCTACCCTGGAAGTCTCCATAGAATGAAACATAACTTATAAGCAGGATTTCTTGGTATTTTGATGTTTTTCCTTTTCACTTATTTATCTTCAGACTAGTGTCTGAGTTTCTTAAAGCTTAACTTGGTCTTGCTGGTCTGTAATCGTGGTAAGGCACTGAGACTCAGCAGAACTGAAGGTCAGGCCAGGTTAAATATGAGGTCATCAGAGGGTGAAGGCTGAGAAGATGACCTTGTGGAAGGTTGTCTTGAAAGGATAAATGCTCATTTCATGAGGGGTTTTGTTTTGAGACAAAAACTCTTGCCTTCATTGGGGTTTGCTTTCACTAAAACAGGACAGGGACAGCTTTTCTTCATCAGCTTGGATGGGGCATGTGGTAAACATTCCTTGGATCTGGAGGCCCCCAGTCCCAACTCCAGCCTACAGAGTTTTCTGAAAGGCAGGAAGAGTATTTTCCATTTATCTACATAGCTTTCGTTCCTGGCAACCCAAGAATTATTCTGGTTGCAAAAAATTATTTTACATGTCAAAAAGGTACATTGATGCGTTACTTATTATTTAATGCATTTATTTAGTCATACATATTAATATATGAAATGTCTGTAATATTAATGAGCAAGATAAATTTTTTATAGTATGAAACTTCTTTCTACTGGTAACATATTTTTAAAAATGGGCAAGTTAATTGAGTTTTCTGAAACAATTCCTAGAGCTGGAGCCTTTCTTCCTGCTGGCGTTTCTCATGCTAAAAGAATTATCTTTGGTTTTAGAAAGCTTTACTAAGCTGAATATCGTTACTGGTATCTACATTAAATGTTGAAAACAATACTTACCAGCTGAAAGTCTCTCAATCTAATCTGGTCTAAATTTGTTACCAGTGCTGTTTATTCCAAATCTGTGCCGTGGTTTATTCATATATTTGTACTTAATGCATGAACTTATAAATTGATATCCATCACATCACTGCATAAAGAAGTGTATTTCATTTTGCTAGAGTATTTACTGTGTTAATCTCTGCAGTAGAGTAGTGGACAAAAAATGTCTCTCATTGCTTTCAGTATTAAACAGAACTAAATATGTTACCTAAAAATCTGCTGGGCTTTGTGAGCTATACACACATAAGACTTTTAATTCATTACGAAATACATCATGGTAGCATTTAGCATTATCATTCTTTGATTTGTAAGTTAGGTACTGAATTGCAAATAATGCCTTAGACTGTATTATAAGTAACTGGTTGCTTTCCTGTGCATTAGCAGTTCTCACTGAAGTTCTGGTTCCTTGCCTTGCACTTGATGTTTATGGTTTTAGGAATTAGGTCTCTGGACTAGTGAACAGGTGTAGGGTTTATTAAAGAAGAGAAGTTCAATGTTCTTAAATGATAGTGGCATGTTTTGAAATCACAGTTGGCTCAACAGCTCTGTTTTTAATCCAGCAGGGACCTTTGAGAGAGGTTTTTGCCTTGTTTCTTTTAACTTCTATACTAACATGAAGCAAATGTTTTCATTTATTTCATGTGTTATCAGTCCTGCTCTGCATATTTCAGTCAATTGCTTTTGACAGTGATGAAAGGCAGCTATTTCCCAACCTTTTGTATTTTGGGTGCTACATAAGCTCAGCTCTTCATTTTGGGAATATCTTCTTCTTCTGATTTGTTCCTGTTTCCTCATTTGAAAGGCAGCACTAGAAATTCCAGATACAATTGCAATCTTTCTGGACTTGTAATTTTGATTTTGTGGCTGTGTACATGAGTCAGGAGCTCGCCTATACAAAAGAAAGGCGGTCATTCTGCTGGACTGGAGAACCTGTAGTATAGTGACAAAGATACTGTGTCAGTGTTATGTTACTTTGTGCTTGAAAATTGTCCTTAATTGTTGTCTAATAAGGTAGAAGTCAGGAACTAGTGAACTAAGAAGTGGCGATAATCCAATTGAATTGTGTAGTGTGTTCCTTCATGAATATAGGATTGATCTCTAGGTGTTTTACCCAGTTTATTATTTGCCAGTTACTGTAGTTACCTCATCACCTACAGATTTTCTCATTCAGACCTGAAATTGACTGCCTTGGGGCAAGATTTTCTCTGTTAAGCATGAAAATGAACTGGCCTAGGTTTTGAGAGCATCCTGTGTGCAGCAGTTCTTGTGCCTGCCGTTCTGGAAAGATCAACGGGTTTTGTGCAAATCTAGGTCTGGGCGTGAAGAGCGATAAATGTATCTGTGATGTAACCCTTGTTCTGCTGGGGTTTGTTCTTTTCCAGGGATTGGTGGGTATTAGTCTGGGCCAGTTTAGAGGCTGAGGTGCAGCCAACTGGTACTGTTGCTGTAGCCTGTTGATACCCTAGGATGAAGCTTTTCAACTTCTTTTAGCAGTTAATTTCCCAGAGATTGCTATTATTTTTGTAAATCACAGTGTATGGTTTCTGACAGCTTTTAAAGATGTCATATGCTCTGCTGTTTATAGTGTAGAAGTCTCTGGGGATTTAAAGCTCTTTCTTGACAGTAGCTCTCTCAGAGAGATCAATTAAGTTTCTAATTAAAGTTTTATCAATCTAGCGTCTACTGAAATCCTAAAAATGTTGATGTTTGTCAAGACAAATATAGGAGGTTTTCTAAGCTCATGAGAATTTTTGTTGAGGATTGTTGGGGGTTTTCTTATATTTTTGAGAGTGTTTCTTTGTTGTTCACAAAGTGGTGTTTGAATAATGGAAAGCTTTAGTAGCTGAAAATTTTAATGAAAAGGAGCCAAAGACATTTATTTAAACTATTTTATTGGCTAAAATAGCTTGTTCTCAGCTAACAAAACTGTAGTTGTAATCCTTCCCCATTCTTTTTGTCTTTGAAAGACCACTTATTTTGATCAGACCTAAAATGTTGATGACAATTACCTTTCTTTGTTTCACCTGAAGCCGTTCTTTGGTGTTTGGAAAGTTGTATATCACTACATTTGAAAGGTACCAAAGTCCTGTGGTTGGCCTGAGCATTAAAATATATAGACACTTTTGCTTTATGAGGCTGTAAACCAGATAATTCATCACTGCTGATGACCTGGAACTAGATGTGGGCTTTTAAAGAACAATATGTTATATTACAAATTCCTTGGGAGGGGGAGTGCTTGTTTTTAGGAATTCCTGGAGAGTGGAAGCCTATTAGGATGGTATTGTATGTGTAATAAATCATGTACTTGGCCTAGGTTGGGGTTTTTTTTTTCCTTTTTCTTTTAAGGTCTAAGACCATTTAAACATTCTGTCATAATAATAAGTAGTATCCTCTCTGCAGGCACAGAAAAGAAGGGGAAGCTTTTTTTTTTTTATTTTTGCGGTGTAATATTCTCAGTAGCTATATAAATAAATGATAGTGTGTAGCATGATTCACATGAATAGCAATGCAGCTGTATTGCTGCTGTCTGCCCAAATAACAAGAAATGAGAGGGAAAGAGGAGGTGACAGAGGGGATATGAATCGGAGAGGAGCATTGTGGTATGAATAAATTGACACGGTGGTTTTACTGGGGGGGGACACTCATTACAGGAGGCTTCATCTGTTTGCTGCTTTCCCATATTTAGAAAGCATCTTTAGTGATCCTTTTTGCAAACAGCTCAAGCAGTAACTGGCAAAACAGAAGCAATTAGTGGTGTAATCTCAAAGGGAATCTCAAGCTTCGCTTTAAGTGCAATGATTAAATCCACTAGAATGATAACCATTGCTGCCAAGAACTCCTGTAATTGGTCACTAATGTATTTTGTTGTAGCAGTCGATAAGTACTGCATTTCATGCACATAATTAGTAATGCATACACGTTTGGTCAGTAAAATTGAAAATCCTGATAACCAAGGGTGGAGGGGGTGGAAGGAGCACAGAGCTGGAGAACTGAAATACTGCTCTGTTGATAGTACCTAACTAGAACTGTGTGCTTCAACAAAACAAGTGTCCTACTGTGCTGGAATACAAATGGGCTGTCTGTGGCAGGATATAGCAAAGACATTTGGCAGAGAGGGATTTGAAAGCTTCTGGCATAATGTAATTGAATTGGCCATTTCTTTAAAGATACAGCAAATTGTTTGCTGCAGCATTCATCATCATAAGGAAGGTCAGACATCTTGCCAAACATATGATATTCATAATAAAAAGTAAAATGGTGACGCTTATATTTAAACACAAATCATATTATCATGTTTGTAAAAGCTGCAGAAATGAATGGGAATATTTTTGGTGGTGTCGAGCATTAGTAATCTAAGTAAGACTGTAATTCAAGAGGGGGACAGCTTACAAGCAGAGAAAAGATCCACAGGGAAATTTAGCTACTGAGCAACATATGATCCTCCTGATTTGAAAGGGTAGTAGGTGTTTTGGCAGGATTATTGCTGACTCTCTCTTCTGATCACTTAAGGGAGGATAAGCTTGTATGATCCTATCCTTTTCCTTTTAAGAAAACGAAGGGGAAAATAAGAAAGAAGAAGGACTCAAGTCTTTTTTAAAAGAGACAAAATTTGAACAAAGTGTTGCTGGGGGGTTTTTTTGTTAGTCAGTTATGTTGTGACAAAATAAGATGATGCAACAACCTGTAGCATATCTGCAGTGTTGTATCAAATGCTCTGTATTGGTACACTGGGAAACCCCTCTCGAGTCACATCCAGAACACTGAACGTAAATTGCCTGGTGACAGGGGCTTTGGGCCATGCAGTGATGCCTCTGCAAATGAGTAGCTGTTAGCTTTTAGGTTCTAACACATTCAGGAGACTGGCATTTTGATTTCTTGCACCACTGCACCACTGATAGGGTTGGAAATGGGAATCAAAATAATTAGATTGGATATATAGATCCCAGCAAACCAGCCAAGAAAGCGGCTGGGCTGGGGAGGGCTGCTCTGAATTCTAAAACGTGCCAGTGCTGTTTTTATGAGAGTGTGAGGATGGAAGGAGTAAACTAGAGTGCAGATGCTCACCATTTATATTCAAAGCACGTAATAAAATAATTGAATGTATGCTTCCTCCTATTAAAGCCTGTTAAAATCAGTAATAAAGTACACTACTGTTGTATTAAAAAGGGAGCACAAATTT
Organism: Nicator chloris; assembly: GCA_013400495.1. Taxonomy (NCBI): domain Eukaryota; kingdom Metazoa; phylum Chordata; class Aves; order Passeriformes; family Pycnonotidae; genus Nicator; species Nicator chloris. The sequence continues at coordinate 159,420 of WAAE01013422.1, forward strand.
TCTGGTAATATATCTTACTTGTATGCATAGTGTGCAGATAAGCAGACTGCAAAGTGTTTTTTTACATTATCCAAGGCATTCCTCCTTCTGATACAGGACTGTTCTCATCAGTTCATTTTCTGTTACTTAGTCCAGCAGTATCTTTGCAGTATTCCCTCTGGCAGTTTTTTACAGGCCAGCAGTTGTTCCCCTCCAAAAAGCCTTCGCTTCTAGTCCCTCAATATTTTTATGTAAAAAACTCCAACAAAAACAAACCACCTAAAAACCCCCCACTTTCCATGTACTCTTTCTTGAGTTTCCATAACTGTTAGAAAATGTCATCCTTTTTCTATGCACATTCTTCCTTTAGATACGTGTAAAAAATTACCCCACTATCTTTGCCCAATTTATCATTTTTCACCTGTAAAAAAAATTATCTCTTTCTTTACTCGAATGTCAGTTCTTCACCTTTTTGCTTTTGAGAGACGCACCTTCATTTAATCAAGAGACTCAGGAGTCCAGGTTCTCCTAAATCTGTAGAGAATATTTTTTTTCTGTTAGTGTGATTCCTGATCCTTTTCTTTTTTAAAATTCTACTCTCTAGATTGACTGCGCGTATTACCTCCAACATCATTTATGTCTCAGTGCACCCTCTCCCTTCCTTTCCTACCTTCCTTATTACTGATCTGAATTTTTTCATACCAAACGTTATATCTTGCATTTTCCCAAGCCGTACCTTGCTTTCCATTTGTGTTCCTATTTTTGCTTTTCATTGCATTAAATCCCAATCTTGTGTCTGCAACTTCATATCTATCAAGTCAGTGTTAAGCATCCATCCAAAATAGCCTATTGGTTTGCGTGCACGCCTGCCATGAGCAGGGCAGTGGCTGCACTGTGTCCTCTGCTTTGCAGCCACATGCACAGGGCCGTGTCTCTGGTAGTGCTGTGTGATAATAGGAAGTACTTGGCTGCTTCTGCAGAAGCCTCTCCTGCATGCTGTCCCTAAAATACCAACTGAATCCGTAAGCAAATACAGCAGTTACTGGCTCCAGTTGTAGTCACTGGAAAAAGCTATGTTGAGCTGGTTTTGAACTAAATATCTGCATTTTTTTCCTGTTTCCCTGCTTTGGACCTCTAGGAGGTCTTAAGTGTTGGTTTTCTTATTTTCTTATTGTGCTCTTATTTGGTTCATTATTTCACAGTACCCTACTCAGTGGTGAAGATAGTGATGAGGAATAGTAAAGTGATCTCTTCTTATTTTAATCTATGCAAGCCCATAATATCTAAAGCTCCTTCAGAAGTTGTCATTTGTGTATCCTGAAGGTGCACTGTGGCCATACTGTACAGCTTGCATGTAAGTCTCCCGTTCAGTGATTCAGTGTTTTGACATAAGATTACAAGACTAACAAATAAAAAGTATCTTTTTTCTAGCGGAAAACATAAAATCCAATCTATTTTGTTAAAAGAAGACTGAAATTAAGAGTTGACCATCATCTCGTAATAACCATGTGAAGATTTATGATATGAGAAGGCTCTTTTGTTTGGTTGTTAAGGAAATAAAAAGATGCACTGGAAATAAGAAAGAAGAATTCAAACAGGAAACAGATTTTGTTATTCCCCCAATATTCATAAAGCTGGCAAAACTGTTGAAGTTCAGACAAGGAATTAGCTGAAATTTTTACATCCAGCTCAGATGAATTTCTAAAATAAAATTTCTTTCAGTGTTTGAACATTACATTTAATACAAGAATTGCATGTTTACATTTCAAAACTTGTGTTTTTGAGGAAACCCAGTAGAGGTAGGAGGTAACTTGTGTCCCTTGTTGGATTCATGCTTACTAAAGCCTTCAGTTAGGGTTTGAGCTTTCATGCACGCTGGTTATTTAGTTCAGATGATGGTCACAGGTTTCTTGAGGGCAGTTGCAACACAGTAGTTGCTGTGCAAGGAATAGTTCAGTAATGTTCCAAAGGTTAGCTCTTAAAACACACAGCTCACTTACAAGCTCATTAAGGATTGACCTATGTTAAGAGTTTATTTAAATGCTTGGCACTGTTCTTTTATATAGGGAATTTGGAAAAAAAATGTTATTTTATTTTTTAATAAATTTTTCCTTGACCTTTATCCACAGTAAAATTGGCTGGCAGTATCACAGCAGGTCTAAATGCAACGTTTTATTTATGGCATTAATTTTATAGAAGAACAAATGGAGTTTGGAGTCAAGAAGAAATAAAAGACTCCTTAGCTTTTTTAGATTAATAACTTGCTGAATGTGAAGGAATGCAAATGCCACTGACTTGAACAAAGAGATCAAATTAAATACCTTGGGCAGGTTACACAATGCCTGTCTAAAGGGACGGCAACACTTGAGCCCTGTGTTCTGTCTGCTGCCATTGAGACAACTGTATAGCAGTGTATTGCACAGATAACATTTTCTGCACCTTTTAGGGTGTTAACTGCTATTACATCTTTCCTGTTCCAGTGTATAAATAACCTTCTATGATATGAATTCCAGGTAATGAAAACACCTTGCATATTTCAGCAGCACAGTGTAGCATTTGTTTTATTTAGGAGACCTGCAGATATGTTTAATCTTCTATTGTAGATTTATTAAAATCATAGGATATAAACATCAGGACATGTCATACAACTAACTCAAATGTGGTGTAACTCAGGACAAACTGGGCTGTTTCTTCCTTGCCTGGAAGACTTTCCTATGCTTGTTGTTGTTTTATCCTTGGTTATTGGAACTGAGTTTATCCCCTTCTTCTACAATAATCTTCAGAACTAAGTATGTTCAGTGAATATCTTACCCTTTCCAACTTTTCAATGATAATGCACATTTTATGGGATGTTTTCTTCTGCTGTAAAACTAATAACTCAGCATGTTATTCTGTGTTTACTTGGCTTTTGAAGGCCATCTTAAAAATATGCGAAAGAATACTCAAATTACTTGAATTTTTCTGATCTCTTAGGGTAACACTTAGAAACATGGTGAATGGTCACATCTTGTGAGATAGTATATAATGAAGGAAATTTTTAGATTCTTTTTGAACTAACTAACTGTTTGTGGTGGAACAGTTTCATTTACACACAAACTTAGCTGTAAGGAGATTCAAATATTTAGTCATTTAAAAAGATAAGTATTGTGGCTGTGTAGAAGTGAATTATACCAATGTGGAAATATTTTTCTATTTTTGAAAAAAGAAAAATACCACATTGTTTTTGTTTACTTAGGGGAATATGGTTTGAATCTTGCTTTGTTACAGTAGCAAGTTGTTTTAGATTTTCAAAGCATTAGTCCTTAAATGAATAATACCCTTCTGCCACCCATGTATTGTTTGGGAAAATTAATTTTTTTTTAGGAAATAAGTGACAACACTGATATCTTAGCTCCTTATCTTGGAAAGTGCTCCCCTTATTTTCCTTTTTTGTGCCCCTCTCCAGGAACAAAAGCAATACAAGAATGCAGATGTTGAAAGGCACAAAAATGTGCTTAAAGTATTTTCCTTCTGTCTTGGAACAATGGTTGCTGACAGCAGAAGGCTTGCTTGCTTGTTAAAATTAGATTTGAATCATCAGTGTAATAGTGGTAGGAAATAGTAGGATGGAGAGGTGCCAGGAAGCCTGTCTGTATCTGCAGCGACTTGGGCTGTCTCCTCAGCTGAGTGAGCTGGCCCTGTATGACAAGTACTGCTTTAAGCATCCTTAAAACAAAATTGTCTTTGGGCAGAAGCCATTGAGGTGGGATCCCAAGAACAGACAAAAGCACAACAGTGCAAGACAGCTGTTACAACTTAGACTTCTGAAGAGTTTGTTTCTTGTTGGTTCATCACATTTAATTGGGCCCACTTCCATTACCTCCCACCATTTTCCTGCACTAGGATAAAAAAAAAAAACAACAAAAACAAACCGTGTTTCTGGGCTTGGGTTTTTGGATTTTATGACTGTAAAAACACTGGGAAGTTTTCATAAGCTAGTTGTGAGTAAATTAGAGGATGATGCTTGCTCTGAAGCTGCATCAGAGTCAACATCATTCTGGTTTATTCTGTTTCTCTTCAATTGTTTTAAGGCAGTCCAGTGCCCAGTTACTTCTTTTATGTGGTTATTATCTGCTGGCTTTGCAGTAACCCAATCTATGGAACACAGTGACCTCCCTATGCACCTTTAAACCATTCACAAAAATGGTTGTAATTCTGCTGATGCAGAATGCAGCTGCCCATTTAAATCTCTTTTTCTCACAGAGGGAATGGTTATGTCTCTGCTGTGTACTGGCTTCTGTTTAATTTCAAGTGCAGTTTTTACACTACTTCCATAAGCAGCTTTGTTCTTGATTACTTCAGGGAGTGCTTTGCGTGATACAACAGTAATTGATATCAGCTGAAGTGCTAAATCTGCCAGTCCCCTCATTTAAATTAGTGTCACTTGTGTCTGGGAGAGGTCTCTGCTTTTGGAAATTATTTAGTTTGCTCTCATAACAGAGTAAGAATTTTCTGACCTTCTGGTTATGAGGTTATTCTTGTCCTGGGGTGGCAAAATAAAATCAAAGTGGTTGTGTAGGGATGATCAAGGAGGAATTTTAGTTTAAGTGTTTAATGATATTTAGTGCATTACTATTGTCTTCATCAGTGCTATGAGTGCAATCAGACATATTTTGAAATAAATCTACATAAATAACTGGGTTATAGTAAATGCAGCATTGGTTTATATATTTTTTCTCATTTGTTTACATTTACTCTATTTAACACTGTTTGTGTATGTATGTATCCATCTATCTGTATATATTTGGTGTTTTTATATATAATGTTCATTTATGTTGTGGAGAAATAAGCAATTCTGCAGCTGGGCTGTAATGTTTATAGGTATTATTTAATATTGGCAAATATTTAGAAGACACAGGACCACCATAGTTTCCTGAGGCTGCTGTAGCAAATTTGATGGTGCACAAGAAAAAATTGAAAGTGGTGCCTGAGCATCCCTGGCCACCTTGCCTTGACCTGCTTGTGTGTCCAGCTTTTAGAGTGCAGGCCCTGCTCCTGCACGTGTACCAACTGGGAGAACAGTGCGTTATGCGGAAGATTTTGCTGGAAGTTGCTGGTATATTTGTGATTGAAAAAGTAGGTAGGGTTTGAGCTATCTTTTTTTCCCCCCAAGGTCCTTATGGGAAGTAGAGTGATGTAGTGTGAGGTAGGCTTCAGGTCACTCAGGTGATGGTGGTTTCTACTTGTTCTTTTCTATAGTGAGTCAGTTATTTATTGTTATATGTGTCCTGTGGTCTTGTGTCACATTTGTAGACAGTTATTTGCCAGTTACTCAAAATGGCAACACAAGCCATTCCCTTAAATAGGCCAGGTTAATATAGAACCTTTTTGTAAGTGTTCTTCCTGTTTGTCTTGTAGGTGTCTATTAAAGTATGTAAATCTAATCTATAATAGTAAGGGGTTTATGGCCTTAGTACTTACATTTCAGTTCCATGCAGTGCATTGTGAGATTGCATGTACTCTTAATCATATTGTTAGCTATTATCATCTTTAAGCATATTCCATGTCCCTTGGGTGTCCACCTACCATCTGTTAGTTTATCCCATTAGATTTCCACCAGATTCCTCATTTTTTCTCTAGCATACTGTGCTGAAAAAAACCCCTCCGTATAGTTTCCCTCGTTGATCTCCCATTTTAGTGTTAATTACACAGCTAATCAGATTATGATGACTCTCTTTATTTCTTACCTCCCTGTACTTTCCAGTATGACCAAAAGCATGTACTTCATTTCTGCATGCGGGTATGTTTGTGCATGCGGGATGACTGTACAAGATTCTTCTAAGCAGTGCTTTCTGTTCCACTCACTTTGCATGGAGGGTATAAAGACACCTAATTCTTCACAACTTCAGCAACTGCTCGGCTTCCACTTCCTCCTGTGCACCAAGGGAGTCCAACTCTTAGCAGCTGACCTGAGCCAATTCAAAAGCAGCATCCTGCCCTCCTTCCCTTTCTCCGTGAGCTGTGCTCCCGTTCCAGGGTACTGTCAGCCCTGTTGTGCTGCTGCCCGGTGCTGAAAGATGCACAGTGAGCTTCCAGCCAGCTCGACAGTCTGTCCCTGACACATGGCAGCCATAGGCTCTTAAGTTAGCTTGGGCTGGCTGTTAATTCACAGTGCTGAGTCACTGCTGAAATGCTTTACTTCGCTGTGCACCTTTTTAAAGCAAACCATGGCCAGATCAGGTCTGCCTAGGACAGGCTATACTTCAGTGTCCCTGGCCATTGAACGATGAGTGACTCAGCCATTTGTGTGGAGAGGCGAGGAAGGGATCTGTGCAGGATCACCTCTGCGGGTGTCTGCAGCCACCCTGCTCTGCTTGAGCATCACCACGTAAACTAAAACCTGGGAAAATACTCTCCACACACAGAAAGCGTCTTTCTGTTTCCTTAAAACCTGTGAGAAATGTAGTATTCTGGGAAGATGCATGAGAATCATTTACAAACCTGGTGACAATTCCAAACAACTGAGAGAGCATGTTTACTGTCAACTGGCATTAACTGACATTCCTGCATGAGGAACCATTGTTTTATAGGGCAGGAAGGGTTCATCCATTCACTGCTCATTTTTTGTATTGCTGGACAAAAGCATGCCTGATAAAACAGCATGTTTTCATGGCTAATGAGCTCAGTCTCTCCTTGGTTTCTATCCATGTACTACAGGAAATAAACCGTATGGAATATTACTGTGGAATATTTAGGTTCATTTATAAAGACAAAGATTCATTTGTACAAATTGGCTTCACTCTTAATTGATTTAGAATACTTGATTAGACAACACAGATGAGCCAATGTAACTCTTGCTGCCACTGAGAGAGGTGGTTAAGCCCTCACTTTTGTCTTCCCCTCCCTTCTAGCCATATGGTGCTTGTCTGACTCCTCAACCCAGTGCTGAACTCCTTCCTTCTGGGAAAGTATCAAGCCATTTTATCTGGTTTGATGGTATGAAACAGGTGTAGGGGACTGTGGCTTCATTTCTGGAAACAATTTTTCAGCATGAGGGTTGCAGGTCTAGTGAGAAGTCTCCAGTGCCAAGAGGTGTATGAGCTAGATCAGCACGGGTTCATTTCTACTTACTGTTTGGATCAAGAAAATGAGTAGTCTGGTTTTACATATTATCTTCTGTGATACATTTTTACCACCTGCACATGATATAATAGTCTTGTGGCCAAAAAAAAAGGTATTTTTAGCACAGATGGCATGATTGATAGAGCTGTGGTTTTACATACTTTGAATTTTAGTGGAGTGAGGAGACTTTCTACTCTAAAACTTAAGCTATCTTGCACTTCAAAATAAAAGATATTTAAAAACTGCCTTGGTGCATGAATACTTGGCAGAAAAACAAGACTTACTTCTTTACCCAGTAAAAGTCAATGGCCGCAGAACATGTTCTTCACCAGCTAATCAGGTAGAACAGGGCTGTGTTTCAGTAGTTTTGATGACTGATGAGGGCATCACATGTTAAGTACTGGTGCTCTACTGTGTTTATTCTGACTTTCTGTCTTAAAAAGCTGGCGAGAATCATCTCTGGTGTGCAGCCATCCTTTACATTAGGCTCATTGCAAAGCCAAGTAGTAACTTTGGGAAACAGTTACATAGTTTGCAGCATTAGGAGTGATGTTTTGGGAACCATTTTTATTTAACAGCCTTAGTGAAATTGCAAATGCAAAGTTTTCAAGAGCACACTTAATGCTTGTGCTCAAGAGCTGGAGCAGGTACTGGGGCACAGAATGTCTTGTTAGTTGAGTTCAGCTGCTGCTGTTTGCCCGCGTGGGAGCAGCAGCAGGTGGTGGGGGGAGCTGCTGGTGGCCCAGGGAGGCAGGCGATAAGAAGGGAGAGGTCAGAGCAAGACTGTGCTTTTGTCTGGAAAAAGCAGAGCAGAGGCAGTGTCTTAGGTTTTGGCTGCTCAGGTGTGCTATTCTCACATTTAGGTTTCATACAGTCTTAATAGCATTTTCATTTGTGGGTCACCTCCTTGGCTGTTCTCCTGTTTTCTGTAGAGAAAGAAAACTTCCTAGATGTAGTGCTAAAAACACACAGTATTGACAGCAGTCCTAGTTATGGTATTCCTGCCCACTGATAGCTTGTGACAAAAGTGCTTAAAGCTGACCGAAATGATTACCTTATTATTTTAACTACATTCAGCACAGGTATACATGCACTTGTATGTGCAAGGTAACGGGATTGTACTGCTATCTCTTGTGGACCAGCCACTGGAAAGAGATGTCCAAGTTGGATGTAATGAATTAAATGTGCCTTTGCACCTGCAGAGCCAAGCCAGGTACATACACCAGACCCTGTGTGGGTTGAACTGAGCCTGAGACTTGGGGACTTGGATGGCTTCAGGGAATCACCTATTTGGGAAGCCACCATCCAGATGGAGGGAGCCCAGTGCAGCACAATCAGGCCAGCCAAGCAGAAGCCATTGGAAATGGCCGAATGGGGACATATGTACCGCACTTCCTGGACTTCCTTTGGGCCTGGCCACGTGGTCTGGCCTGCCTGCCGGGGTCTGGCTAGAGCCTGGCTTTGTGTTCAGAAGAAGAGCCAGGGCTGGGCAGGCAACATGCAGGGGGTAGTGGAGGACTTCAGCAGATGGATTCTTGTAGTCTCTGTTGATGTAACTTAAGTGGGAAGGGGTTTTTTTCCATCAGATTTGAGCATAGCTAAGGCTGAACACATTTTGCTGAGACTGAAACGGCATCCTGCAGGATTTCTTGCTGCCCAGTTTCAAAATAGGGGAATTACAAAAAATGACAAGAAAGTTGGTTATAATAGAAGACAGAAGTAAACCTAAGTATAGGTGCCATGACTTCTTGCTTTACATCTAGTCCTTTCTAGTCTCAAGCTATTATATTGAATATCCCTATCTGTACACTATACAAAGTTGGGGTGCTCACTGTTTTTGACAGTCTGGTTCCCAAAAAAGTTATTTGAGTGAGGTTACTGACATGTGAGAGAAGTTACTTACAGCCAGCTTGCCTATGAAGATTGCGTCATGTATGTGTGCACATACAAGTGCATGTATACCTGTGCTGCATGCAGTTAAAATCACTCTTCCACAAGGACCACAAGGTTTGGAGGCTTTTTCCACACAGAGCAGTGTCTCATACACACAGGTTCTGTAAAAGCCAAGTGTTTTTTCCCAGTGGCAGTTTATTTTTGGAAACACACAACCGTGAGCAAGCAGCACTATGTCGCACATCCGTAAGGTTTTGCAGAGAGGCAGGGTAGCGCAGCCCAGGAATATGGATGTGTTGACATCCAGGCCTCCCCATCCTTCCCTCCCTCCCTGGCCCCCTCCGTGCTCAGGCTCGCAGCAGGAGTGCAGAGATGGCTGTGGTTGTACCTGTTTGTGGGTGATGGGTTGTTTTTGCCCTCGATCGCTGCGGGAAGAGAACAGCAGCTTATCGAGCGCTTCAATCTGGTTTGCTGAGTGTAACAGCTTATGAGAAAATGGCTGCCTTGTTTTCCAGCCGTGTCCCAGGGATGGCCACGCAGGAGAAAATGAGGATCCGAGCTTGAGGAATCTCTCAGCAGTTCCCCCTGCCATTTAACATTTATAAATACGCTATGAGGGATCCTTTTTCTTTCCAGGTAGCTGCCTCGCATGGGTCCTTGCACACAGTGGGAGGAGGGGTGGGAAGGAGCCTTTCCAGACCCTCAGCAGCACTCCGTCCAGAGCGGGCTGCATGCACACATATCTCTCCATATATATGCATATAAATGCACGTATATACAAGGTGTGACTTCAGGCCTGAAATTTGTAATTAATCTAATCACTTGCTTTTTAGTGATTGTATTAATGAAGTGTTGTTTCCTTAGGTATTTGGAGCTCCTGAAAATGACTTTCTTCATTTTCTCATGGTTTGAGTGACACAGCATTGCATTATGAGCAGACATTGTGTGCCGTGAAATAGAAATGCATACAGCCCTCACATTGAAGTAACTCGAGGTTGGAAAGGTTTTAAAACTAATACAGAAATGATCTACACAAAACAATTCCCCCTGAATAACCCACTAGAAAATTCTTCGCTGTTCAAGTGCACTATCCCATTATTAAGTGGGATAATGAAAACAATTTTTAGCAAATTGTTCTATCTTTTTGCCGCAGTTTGTTTCCTTCAATTCTTCAAATGATCTTGATGTTTTAATGAATAAATTCCCTCAGTATCCTGTTGGAAAAGGCAGAAGTGGCATAAGGAATTATAAATTCTTAAGAGAGTAAGAAAGACACTTACTTGAAATATAATGGAAAGTCTTTTAAACTGAGTGATTTGCTTCTTTGGTATTTGGACCTTTAACATAAACTACTGTCTCATAAGCTCTGGTAGATTTAGCTGTGCTGGTTTAAGATGTGACAATTACCCATTGCACTCATCTGCTGGGCTTAATTAACTTCATCAGCTGCTCAAGTAAACGAAATCCAGCCTGTGAGCCCTGTGGAAGCAGTAGCTTGAGATCTAATGACCCCTTCTGCCTGGCCCTGCCTGGGGATGCTCTGGGCTGGAACTACCAGAGCTCTTCACAGCTAGGCTCTTAATCATCTGCATCTGTTTATGGTAATAAGGGAGAGGAAAAAGAGTAGGGAAACAACCCTTCAAAACAACCCAACAAAAATCCCAGTCAGAGCCAGGCACATTGCCTTTAGCTGTGGACTCCCCTACCAATGTCCAAGCAGTGTTTCCAAAGTCTTGTTTTCAGGTGTTAGCAATACCAGTTTTGTGGCACTGATGTACTTAGGTTTCTTGTATTCCCCTGAGTAGGCTTTTCTTCTTCTTCCCTGCCATCCCTTTAAAACAGTAAGCAAGGAGCTTTTTCTGCAGGACCAGTGTTGCTTTTGAGCATAATCACAACTTACACAGTCCACATTAGTGCTAAAGGCAAAAGGTAGTGTGCTCTGTTCATTTTGTAATAGAATCATAGAATGTTAAAGGGTTGGAATGACCTTAAAGATGAGCTAGTCCCAACCCCTGCTGCCATGGGCAGGGATGCTTGTCACCAGACCAGGTTGCCTTGTCCAGCCTGGCCTCGAACACTGCCAGGGTTGGGGCTCCCTTTTTCGGAGTTAAACAAAGCAGTGTCAGACCTGTGCTGGAACAGCTCTTTCTGTGACTGCTACACTGCACATAGGCTGGAAACACGAGAGTGCCCATGTAGCTGTTTCCCTCTTCCAGAGGTCAGCTGTGCTGCTTTGGTGTCACTGCAAGCCCAGGGAAAACACTTCACACTGCAGCTGTACCAATATCAAACAAAGGATGTGTTCTTGTGAATCAAACTCTCACTGTCTTCTCTGTATTTTCTAGAGCTGTCCAGATAGTCTTTTTTTTTTTTTGTACTGGTGAAAAAAAGGCTTTCTCAAAGAACTACATACTCAAAATGTGAGTGTACCACAGGAATAGGAGGAATGCTATTTGTAGGAGATATTACTGTTTTCTTCACATTTATTTTTCTGCCACTGTCATTTCTTGTTTAACAGCTGGAGCAGAAGAGTCTGAAAAGGGAACTGGAAAGACAAACGCAGGTTTTGTTGTGAAAAGCCCTTTGGAAACAATACCTGTTTCATACTGCTGTGCCAGCTTGTAAGCTTTTTGGAGCAGGCTTGTTACCTGACTGGTTGCTTTCATTATGTCCCTTATTTTGGATGATCCCACACGGTCTGGGACGACATGCATGTGGGCAGAGTGCGACAGGCCAATCAGGTGACTCTAGGAGGTATCGGCTTTAAAAAAAACCCAAATTATTGCGTAGAAAATGCTGAGCAGTGTTTGTTTATTGGCTGTAACAGCACTGCACAGTGGGGGGTTTTGTGCACAAGCCCAAGTTAGCATGGTTAACAAAACAGTGCAGCTTCTTTAGGGCAATTCTTTACGTGGGCCAGTCATACTTTACTAAAGGAAAAATTGTGGAGCATAGCATGTCCTGCAGTACTCAAGCTACTATGGGTATGTCTTCTTCAGTGTGGCCTGGAAACTCATTCCTTGTTTTGTTACGCTTTTCATCTAACAGAATCCATCCTGTATCTCTGATTTTATTCTTAAATTATAACTTCTGGGGACAAGAACTATCTTGTCTCTCTTTTCATCTGGTTTTTGTAGATTTTAATATAATCTTCCATGTAAGATTCACGACTAGCATTTCTAAGGAGCAATTTAGTACAAATAATGATACTTTACTATTGGTCAAGATTTCCTATCTCCTGTTATATCTTGAAAACTGCTGGCTGGATTCAGTGCTTCTGAGCTTCTTTATACTGGTATTCTCTGGCTTGTAATTCTGAAGAGAAGAATAAATAATTCACATGCGGCTAGGAGGTTTTGTTTATCTTTTAAAAAAATGTTGCAACAAAGTGATTTGAGTATTAGACCATATAATGCAATTCCAAATATTTTTAAAATAGAAAACTTACGAGATAATGTTATTGATGTTCTGACTTGCTGAATAAATATTTCAGTGGACTGATAATGTGGAGCTGCTTTGGAGGGATTTTGGCTGACATTATTGTCACACAGTGTGATTGCTATGCTGCCCATGTTAGGCACCAAACCTGACCCACTGTAAAATGTTTACAGCTTTGCATTCTCTGTGTTTTAAAAATGGAGAAGCTTTCACAGTCTTTTATCCTCATAATAATTTCTCCCTTTCCATGCAATCATACCTAGAAATCAGCAGCTTGCTTTGCTGGGCTGACATGCACAGTGCTTTATTTTTGAATTTCATCAGTAGTAGGCTTTTCCCAGCTTGTAAAGCTGCTCCACTGACACAATCAATGATGGTTATTCCTTATTCACGCAAAAAAAAAAATCTAATGAAGTCTCTCTAAAGATTTCGGTTTTTGTGGTGGGGTTATTGAAATGTATAAAATTATTCAGATTAATAGCTTTCATTTTTCAGCACTTTATTCTATTTTTTCTTGGAATAGAGTATACATTTGTAATACTATTCCGGGATGTATGGAATCTGATACGCATCTCCTCTGGCTTCTGTGTTGGCTGGGCTTTGAAGTGATAGTATACTGTGTGTGTTTAGACTTCTGTAGATGGGGGAAGAGGAAAATAAAACTCTGCAGGACTTGTAAACCCTCTTTAAAAGTATCAGGGCCAGAAAAAATGTCAGCAAGAGATCATGTCTGCCAAACTGTGGCTGCTTCTACTTTTGTACATAGTGGTGATTGGGAAGACAGTGGGTCCATGATGGTGAAGCAACACTTCCTACTTGTGTGCACAGCATCTCTGCTGGGCCAGAAACAGCTTTCTAAGGGACACAGGTCCTCAGATCTGAAGGCCAGACCTGCTTTAAGCTGAAGTGGGTATGTTATCTGTCCTTGCCTGTTTTACCAGTTAAGTACCATCTCTCTCCATCATTTGCTTTGGTGGCAGCTACTTTGCACAGCTGATACCTCTCCAAGGCTAAAGGCTCTTAAACCTTTTGGCCCCAGTGGTATATCCACATGTGCCTCATGCTGTTTAGCAGCAGGTAGCTGAAGGCTTTTTGATTTGTATGGTGGTAGTTTCAGGTAGGACTAGGCTGTATGATATTGTTTGTGTACAGATTCAAAAAGGTTCATTTCAAAAGATGGTGTAAATCTAAGTAAAAATAGGCCGCTTTTCTTACAATGTAGCCACTCAGGGAGCTTTAGTAATGCATGCACTTGGGAGAGGTTTTGTTGGTTGGTACTTGTGTTAGTTCTGAATCCGTGAGGAAATAAAACTGAACTGGGTTTTTCTTCTGGGTCACAGAGTTTTAAACTAAGGATTGTGGTGTCCCACCCTTAGGAAGGAACACCTAAAAGGGGAGCACAAAGTAGATGCTTGGTGGTTGAAAGGAATGACAGAAGTCAGAGGCTTTGCAAAAGCTGACAAAGTTGTATTAGTAAATTACACACCTGGCATGGAAATTGGTGGTCATTAGTCTCTTATCTCCAGATATAAATGCATGGCATTGAATATGGATAAAGAGTTAGGGCACAAGGGAAGAGGGTGACAGAGATGAGTTAGAGAGGGAGAGGGAAACGTGGAATGTAAAGAAAGAATAGAGAGATCACCAGTCCTGGTTCCAGCATTGACCCAGCTGATGGTGTGACCAGGATCCTGGGCTGCACGTGTCCCTAGGCTTTGTTGAGTGCCTTTTTAATGATAGGATTCCCCATTCTGGAGATAAGTTTCTCATTTTCTATGCAAATTAGCTATTATGTGCAATTTGTTCTTCTAGACCTTTCTGGAAATGTGCCAGAGGGCTTCAGAGATCTTTGGCAGTCTTGATCCCCCACTACTGTCCATGCCTTCTTCTCGACTTCTTCCCTGTGCTTGCAGTGTACTGTGTTGTGTTTATGTCCTCAAGCCCAGAATAAGGACGTTTCTCCCAGGAAAGTGCTGCCCTACCTCTGTATGTCCCCTTTCTCCAGCCACATCCTGTTCCTTCTCGCAGTGTTATCGCCAACAAACCTTGGTTGTTAGCACACCAGTCCTTGGATGGCTCCACAGCTATCGGTGCCTGAGACACACAATAAACATCAGCCCCTTCTCTTCTACAGGAACACGTGAGCACGTTACTTGGGCTAAAATGTTATTTCATGTTCAGGAAAGAGTGCTGAGTTAATTTGTGCTACTTTTTATGTGCTGTGAGCTTAGAATATCTACATAAATACACTTCCCTCTTTTTACAGGTAGTAAGTTACAGAACCTCAGTTGTTAAGCCTTAAAATTCCGTTCTGTCTTGGGATCCAAAGTAGGGACCATACTGCTGTCAGTGATAATCACAATCGTACCCATGCGCTTATGATTTCCCAGTTGTGACGGAGCAGGATGAAATACATTGTCATGGATGTTCTGAGGAAAGGTATTGGCCTGGCTTTCTGATAAAGTTGGCAGTTTAAAAATTGTTTTTATTGTTAAATTGGACAAATTTGATCTGGAAGTAGCAGAACACAGAAAGCAACAGACACAATAATGTAATTAGGATCAGTTTTCACATTAAGACTCACAGACCTTGATTTGGACCTCAGATTCACCATTGGAAATCTGGAATAGCTTAATCTGTAATTCATTTGAGTCTCTCCAGGCATACTTTGCTGGAATTGAGTGCAGCCTCAGCCAACCCACTCGAGGCTAAGTTGTTCACCTGTTTATTCACCTGTGAGTGCGTGCATGTACTCACCCATTGACACAGTTTCCTATGAAGCCAAAAGACAGGGGCACATTTTATAAAAGCAAGGAAATCCTGAAATTCATGACTTTTGACAGCCATGACAAATAAGGAGCCGTATCCATTACCAGTCCCCAGAGTTATCTAGTATCCTTTCTTTATGTAATTTCTTACGCTACTTTTTTTTTTAATCAATCTTCTTTTCCCTTGTTATTTATTATTCATAGCATTAATAAGGGTTCACTACTTCCCTTTTATTTTCATTGGTGTCTTGAATATTTTAACACAGTAACTGTGCTTGCTTTGTTTCCTTGCTGTGGATTTTTTTGTGCTTTTTTTCATCTTGTGTTTCCTAGTTTTATCATCTGGAAATATTATTAAAGACATTATATACCTTTTCTTCGTCCAAAGACGTGGTGCATCTGTTGACCTTCGGGGCATATTGCTGGGGCCATCTGGTTTTCAAGGGAAGTGGGGGATGGCAAGGAACGGGGAAGGATTTAAGGAAGAAGGAGATATTAGGTTACTTATTTATTATTTGATTAAGGTTTTGCTTTGTTGAAGGGTAAGAGTGATTGGTACTTTGTTACAGTGCTTGTCTTTTTATGGTCTTGGGTTCTTTTTGTGGTTTTTTGTCATCATTGTTGTTGTTTTGAAGTGGTGCTGGGCTGGGGAAGCTCTTGTGTACATGTGCTTGTCTTTATCAAAATAAACAAAACATTATGGCCCCAAACTGGTGCGAGGTGTTAACCAATGCTGTTGTAGTCTGTTGGTACCAGGATTAAATGACACCATTTCAGACATTGCTCATCTCTCAGTTGCAGCAAGTGTTAGTGACCAATGAGGAATTAACAGGACAACCCCATTTCAACCTGAGAAAAATTGTGTTTAGAACAAGTTTGGGTTCTGGAACTTGTCTCCCAGTTTTTCAGAGGGAGCCTGATGGTCCTTTTCTGGTGAATTCACAGCATGTAGATAAGAGATACCATTTAATTTTTACTCTTATCCTTCCAGAATAAAGAAGTCTGACATGTGTGTGTAGGTTTTATTGGGGCTGTAGACAGAGAGGAAAACAGGGAATTTTATCAACTCTGGATACTCCCTGTTTCAGTATGGCCACAGCAATTGCTGTTCAGTGGTTTTGATACACCTTTGCTGTATTATCTTTTTGTCTTAGTACCATTAAGAAACCACTGATTGGCCATATAGGATATAAACTAGTAATTTTCTTACATTTTGTAAATGTTTGTCATATATCATATTATGAAATACACTGCAGTGCATTTGATTTTCATGTCCTAAAAGCTGTTACAGTTCAGTTACTCAAAGTCTTATACATGAACTGAAAATATGGTGCACACTTTCTTAGGAGAGGAAAGAAAAATTCTTTTAAGTAAAGTTGCAGAACAAAGTATTTAACTGCAAATAAGAAACAGCCTGGTTCTAAGAGGAAAGTTTAAGCTCACATATTAGAAATCATATTCTCTAAATTAAGAAGGGGCTAATTTCAATTAAAGCAGAATTTCCCACATTAAATTATTGTGTCTTCATACGTGTAAGTCCAGAGTGATCTGTTTAAAACCCAGAAAAAGCATCTCAGGAGGAGGGGGAGTGTGTTTGTGTGTATGTGTGTCCCAGTACTTCTCCTCATTGTGTAATCTCCATAACTGACCCCCAGTAAAACAAAATCTCCCCCCAGTCCGACAGCTCCTGCCCATGCACTAGCCTTCTCATAACCTGGAGCAAACCAAGTGTCTGGGTTACACTTATGACAATATGATGATCTTGTTGACCTTCAGGTCAACAAAACCTATGCTTTTATATTTAATAATGTCCAGAACACTTGTTAATGATTCAATTTATTGTCAGTCTTCTCAATGGATTTGTTTCTCCATCTTGGCCACTGTATTTTAGGAAGACAAAAGTCAGTTGTGTTATACACTTACCTTACAAATAAACCAGTACATATGATGAGGACAGAGTAGAAGAAACAATGCACCTTTGTAGTGTTTAATCCTTTCTGCCTGAATTTGGAGAAGGAGAAAAATAAGGGGGAAAAAACCTCAAACTTGCATGGGGAAAAAGGAAACTGAATAACTTCATTAGAAAAGTCTGCTTAATCCATGGTGAGTTTGGGGATATTTCATGTTTAAGTGTATTATCTGAGATGTCATTTCAATCGTGCTCAGCTTTTTCTCCAGTTTCTTTTAAATAAGTGGTGAAGTTGAGAGTAAGGCAAAAGAGCTTATAGAAGCATAGTTAAAAGCTTGCTTTGGTGTAGGCTTTGTGGCCTGATAAAAGCATTGCAGAAGCTTACCTAAATAAAACTGATAGGGACCTGGTTCCCTGTCCTTCGTTTGTTTGTTTGGGGTTTATTTTGGTTTTTTTCAGGAGGATTGCTTAGCTGATCTTAATTTTGAGGAAGAGCAGAGGACAAAAAGGCTACTGTCTTTTCCAATGGCCATGAACAAAAGCTTTCTCACAAAGTCACACATGGGTTTGTAGAAATTCCACCCGAGGCTCGTAGCTGCCTGTGTTAGCTTTCAAGACTGTGTAGCTTTTCTTAGGAAAGCATGTAAAAACATAAAACATCTGTCAGATCTTTTTGTTTGGAGAGCTTCATGAACCACACCTTGGAATTCCTTCCTTGGTGGTAGAGAGTTTGTATAAATGTGAAATAACCAAGAGTAGTGTAATCTGATTTCAGCAGCTCAGGGGGCTGTGAAGGCGTTTGAGAGACCAAGCTTTCAAAGAGATTCATGGTGCCATAAAACATAAAACTTGGATATAATTACAGGTTTTGCTTTTTTGACAACATACAGTAAAATCAGGCACAGTAAGAACATGAACAAACAAGGAATCATGTTGTGTTCAGGTGAGCATGCAGTACAAAAAGTTAAAGACTGAAAATTTTATTTTACAAAACTGAAAGCCTGTACTCTAGATTAATTTGTTCAGATCTTATTCTGTAGATCATATCCCTACTTCCTTTATATTTTAATGCAGAGTTCCTGTCTGCTGCTTTTTTATTCATGCAGAAGTGCTTATGGAATTGTAAATTAAATTGTTTTCTGAATCAGACACCAACTAGATCATTAATTAAATTCCAAGTATAGAGCTAAATGATACCCTGGCATCCTCTGTAATGTTGATGGAATTAAAACAGGTGTGGTGACAAAAAATTTTATGTGGAAAATTGTGATTACTTTGGTTAGACATAACAGTGTAAGTCTGTTTGACTTTCAAATCCTAAATGAATTTGCAAGATGTGAATCTGAACTAAGACTGGTAGACTGAACAGATTCAGTGACAAGTGACTGGAGTCCCTTAAATATAGCCATTCTTCCCATGCGTTTTTGAAGGCATACCTGAAGGAATAAAACATCTCTAAGTTGTGTTTGAATTTAAGAAGTGATTTTTTTTTTCTCATTAGAATATCATATTTTGATTCTCTTACCAAAGCAATGTTTTTCATAGAAAACTTTCATTTTTTCTAAAGTTCTGAAGAATGTGAAGTAGCTTGATGGATGTTTATAGGAAACATTTTCCCAATAAAAGAGAAAGCATGAAAAGAATGTGCAGGTTACCATATGGAAATGTAGTAAGTAAACAAGGGCACTGACATGGAAATCAGATAAAGAAGGTTGGGAAGGGCTGTAAAGGACTTAAAAAAAAAAAATAGACCCTGGAACAGGATGTCCAGAGAAGCTGTGGATGCCCTATGCCTGAAAGTGTGGAAGGCAAGATTAGGTAAGGCCTTGAGCTACCTGGTCTAGTGGGAAGTGTCCCTGTCCGTGGCAGGGGTTTGGAACAAGATGATCATGGAGGTCCCCTCCAACCCAAGCTATTCTATGATTCTATAGAAAAATAAAGTTGCTTACATAACTTTGGAGATTTTTTCCAAATTTCTAGGTTAAGGTAACGTTATCAAGGGTTGCAAGTCTTTATGACAAACAAGACTGTGAGGTTGACAGTACTTAATTAGTGTAGCAAGAAGGGCTGCAGAGCAAAGGGAGAGTGTTCAGAATAATTCTGGAGAATAATCACATTAGAAATGGATAAGGATTCTGGTCTTCAGTATAGAAGAGGCAAGTCTGGAGCACAGAGAATCTTTTCATAAGTGATAATTAAAATCAGTTTTGAATGAGATTCCCTTTTGCATGGAGAATAAGAGTCAAGGACAGAGCTCCATGGATTCCCCAAATGAGGTGTAAAATGCAATTAACGGTGAATAGAAACATCCAAAACAAAGAGTAGTTCCATATACTGTAAGAAGTGTAAAAAATGAGCAGCTTCCTTTTCAGTTGAAGCCATGGTTACATGCACCACTCACATTTCAGTCAGTGGTTTCTTTTGGTTTTTTATTGTAGAATTGAATTCAAAAGTAGAAAAACCAGTATGCTAGAGTATTTGAGGATGTGCTAGGTGTTGAGTGAAAAACCCTTCTGTCTTCTGATAGACATTTTACATCTGCAGTTTCTGTGGATTGTGAAAGAAAAACCTGTCATTTTGCTGTTTATTGAGTGATACACTGGATGGAATTAAATCTATTGAACAGGAAGGAATTTTGAACAAATCAGTGTATTTATATGAAAAGTTAGGTTAAACCCCGTAAGTAAATAAACTGTATAAACATGGAAGATGAATTTGGATTTTCAGGGCAATGCTGCCTAACTCCTTTTCTTTGAAAAAAAACCCAACAAAACACACACACACTCATGAGAAAAGAATGTAGAAACGTGTATTTCTAGTGTAGAACATCAGTTCTTTTGGGTGGGATCATCTCACCTAACTTGTTACATAGATGTTACATAGATATCAGGTGACAGCGGTGTCTGTCTACTTTGGAGCCATCCCTAATGCAGGCTTAGGTGCTCCCAGCACATGACCTTTCTCCTCCTGGGGCAGTGTCACCCATCAGGTGTGTCATGCCCCAGAAGTGCCTGTCTCCTGAGGTGGAGAGGAGCTGCCCTTGGACATAGGTCTGTATGGTACCTGTCAAAAAGACATCAACCCAACTATTAGCTTCTGCTACATTTCACTAACCTAAATAATTACTCCTTACTGTCTCTCGAATACTTAGTTTAAAATACAGCTGAGCTTGCATTCATTTTATATGTATTTTTAATCAGCTATGCCTTCTGGCCAAGGTTTTTATTTGTCATAATTGATATCTGATGTTACCATCTTTCTGAAACTGAAATAACTTGCTATAAGGTACTTGCTAAGAGAAGAACACTAAGGTAAAATTTTTAAAGCAGAGAGAAGACACATAAATAAGAACATGGGTTCACTGTTAAAGATGTGCCAAAGCAAACAATGCTCGAGGTCAGTAGGGAGGAGCTGAGTAGCTCCAGGCATGTGTATAACTAATTTTTGAAATACTGCAAGTGTAACTCACATTATAAATAACCATATGTTCATTAAGTAACTGAAGAAGGAAAATCTGGGAAAAGTTTGTCCAGACATTTATAACTTTTTTAAGGGCAGTTGATTTTTTCCATATGATTTTCAGATTAAGAAGTGATTTTCATCTCTTGAGACTGCTCATTGTTGAGAGCTGCAGTAAAGGAAAGGAGCAAAGTTCTCATCCAAGCTTAAATGCAAAACATGAAAACCTTTGGGATTTAAGTTGGCTGTTAGTTTCTTGATATAGCTTTTACTTTATAGCAGAGATGTATAGCAGATCTTCACCAAAAACTTAGTTTTTTTTCCTAAAGTCCAAAGTGGTGATTGAATGCCTGAACAGCAAGGGAAAAATAGGCCTTCTGCCTGTCAAAATGAAGATGTTCAGTAGATATTATGCAATTCATCCTCATCATAAAGAATGTACTGTTTCTCTGTTTCTAATTTCATATTCAGCCATAGTATAATTGTATACAAAAAAGGATAACCTTTATGAATATAAAAAGAAAGTGAATTTATAAACTAAGAGCAACCAGCAGTTCATAGTGGGAAAAAATGGAATAAAGACAGGTTACTCTCCAGACACTATTGTAAATGTCAAGTAGATTTTGACAGCTGGTAAGTTGGAGACATAATTAAAAAAAACTTCCATACATGTACAGACTGCCTTTTAGTGTGAAGAACTGGCACACAGTGAAATGAGAGGGTGAGTAGCATATGGGGGATTAAGGCAGCTGAGTTCTAGTGGAATCTGGAGGCAAACAAATAGACCTTCAAGACAAAGACAATGATAGTGGTCACACTGGTGTTATGTATTTGTTGATTTGTGGAGTAGCAATTTACCCTAATTAAAGGAAGGTTCATCTCATGCAGTTTTCCATCCCAGAGGGAGCCTCTGTAATGCAGAAAAGAAGAAGGTGTCAGAGGAAAACTTGTTTGGAGTGATGAAGATTTCTTTTTAACAGACTGGTCTCTGTGGCAGTCTGTTTTGATTGAAGCTCTTTGTACACTCAGTAAATTGTTAGACATTACAGTCAGATGGTTAAATAAAGGCTTCTAGGGAATTTAAGCAAGCATTGGTATTTCTGTTAAACATTGTTTCCAAAAATTGCTTTGGGTTTAGACATCTCTTGAAGTCTTCATAGAAAATCAATTACATATATACTTGTGTACTTTAACTATTACTTCGGTATATATTTGGTTTTGACTTCAAAACCAAAATTTTAAATTAATTTTAAATTACAAATAGAAGGACACTTGGCTGTGACCCTACAGAGGGAGAGATTAGTTTGGTAATGCAAACTATTGCAGGAATTGAGCTATACATTTATTTCTGTATCTGTCTTTAGTCTTTGGCTTGGATTTCTCTGGATGCTTTCTCTATAGTCGTGCTTACCACTCCAATTTTAAAGACATGCTTTTTTTTCTACAAGTCTAGCAGTACTGCTTGACACAGGGCTTCCTCTGTACCATGCAATTGCTGCATCAAGAGGAGATTCTGCTGAATCACAACTCAGTATAAATAACTTAAAAAAATATTTGAATGTTTGATAGAAACCAAACACTTTTTTTTTTAAAAATTAATATGAAATACAAAATCATGACCTATAAATTCAGATCTACTACCTAATGAATTATTATTTGCATTGATGTAGTGGAAGTACTACTCGGTATTTGCTGCTGGAGTTCTAGAGAAAGTCATCAGCTCAATTGTGAGAAGATTTAAGTGTGTACCTGGATCTAGCCAACTCCCATCTGGCAAATGTAACCTTCCCAGCAGGTTTTCTTCACTTCTGCTTATCAATTTAGCGACTAGCTTAAAGATGAGAAACTGCTTGGGGGGTTACTTGTCAGGAAAGCCCCTACTTTCTCCCAATTAGTAATTTAATTAGAAAACCAAGAAAGAGGGGCTGAGATATGTTGGGTTTGAAATCTTGGAGGGCATAGGGACCAGAAATACTCAGTTTCTCTAATTATTGGTATTTCTTTTGGTATGTATTGAATTGGTTCAAAATGTAGAACTCTTTACAGGGTCATGCATGTTTTACATAAACCTTTTTTAACTGGTAAAACACTCTTTGAAAAGATCCTATTGTGTTTAAAACATGGAATTTTTTTCCCCATTTTAATTGGAGTTTAATTTCCATTTAAAAAAAAAATTATGGCCTTGTATGTAAGCAGGGGTCATTCATTATTTTCCAGCTAAATGGTGTGTAAGAATAGTAAATGTAGGTTAGCACACATTCTTCCTTAGGTATGTATGTGACACAGCTTCATGGAGAGCAAGTTGCGGGGTTGACCGGGTGTAAAGATTGTATTTCATTATTTCAGTGTGTGCTAAGAAACACTGAAAAGAATAACGAAAACATCAGTGGCTGTGCAGCTCCGGAATATTTTGGCCAAGATCCACAAAACATGTAGGGTGTTGGCTGAATCGAAGTGGGCAAGCTCTGGGAGGGGAAGATAAGAGCAGCCAGGCCCCGTTTGCACCCTTCAGAAGGAGTGGGTGACACTGGGCATTGAGCTGAAGCCGTGGCTGTCCCTCCTGCCCGGGGGTGCCCTGTCCCTCCTGCCGCTGCCTTCCACGGCCGGCTCAGCCGCGGGGCTCTGGCACTCCAGCATCGCTTCCCCTGCCAAGCAGAGGCTGGCCAGCCTTCCTCGAGGCTAGGCACTTCAGGGAAGGCACTGGAGAAGCTGAAAAAGCCCAGGTTGGTTGGAAGTTGTTCTGCTGTTCTTTCTGTGATTCATGCATGGGGACTGTGTGGAGTATGTTTTCTGGATGGTTTTGAGCGAGGTGCCAACTGAAGCACGCTTTCTAAAGCTTGAAGCAAACCTTGATGAAACAGAAAGAAGTTGAAATAAGTAATAAGTTAGATCTAAGACATGCATGTTCTTTTCATGTTACCAGTAGGATTGGAGTGAAAATACTGTTCTTGCTTTTTGAAAAATTGAATTTCAGTGAAATCCTTAAGAAAGAATAGCATCAGTTATCAGTTACTTTGTAAGCTTTGTCTATTTGAATTGCCGGCTATTCCTCATTACTCAGAGTTTTTTAGAATGTGCATGGCTTAAAGTTGAATTAGTGTGTTTTGTAACACACGTCTTTAAACACAAAATATCAGAGGCCACCCGTAGCAGAGGAGTGTAAAGAGTACATAAGTCTTCCACCTCTATGTCAATGGCTTGATCATGTCATCATCACTATTAATTAATTTATTTAACCACCTGAAATTGACCTGTTTGACTTCTGAGTTCATTTGCTGGCCTGGTAGGAAGTTTGAGGTATTTCTAAATTCAGTACGGGTGTATTTCATCAGAAAGGAAGAGTGGTTGAGGAGACTTGGGAACTGTGTCACCTTTTCTCTGGGAAGAGGTGATCTTCAAGCAGGGCAGCATGGGGAAGATTTGCACTCCTTCATGTGAATCTTTTGTCGGTTACTCTCAGCCTAAGGTTGATCTTAAAAATCGGTTGGTTCATTGCAGAGCAAGAACATAATGAAAAAATATATAACTTTCAGACAGTTTTTAGAGATTCTAGAAAAATTCCTCAATCTGCTGGAAACATAAGTCTTCTTGAATATTTTGCACTGAGCAGAATTCAGATTGTGTTTATTAAATGCCTTTTGTTTATTTTTTCCATCTGCTATCATATGGTGGAATTCTCAGAACTGGTTCCATACAGTCAGATTCTCCCTATAAGCTGAGTACTTTAAATATGCTGGTGCTGAGAGGTGTTTTCAATCCCAAAAACGTGTGAAGAAGGGAATTTCGGAGAGTATGGAAGAAGTGACTGTTGATTGCCATTATGGTGTAACAAATCTCTGAGATTAATTTGGATTCCCCCATATCTGTATATGTATTGTCTGTTCTCAAGACTTGAAAATACAGAACATTATTCTGTGTGAAAGAGGAGATCTCTCTCCATCTTGTCTTATCCATCCTGCCCTGTGCAACAGTTGCCTAAGCCTAATTCCCTTTTATGTGGTGTTGATTAACAGCCATGCTGAGTCTAGGACTGTCACAAGGACTAAAGGGTGTTTAATTATTCAGCTCCAATAAAGTGGAAGACAGCGTGGCAGCAGCAGCAGCTGTAACATAAGTCATTGGTACTTCATCTCCAAAATATGAGAATTGTTCAGTAATAACATAGCAATTCTCTCCTCCTGGCTTGAAGGAAATGCACAGAAATCTGAAGACTGAATATTTGGAGAATGTGTGAGTGATGCACTTGTCCTCAAGATAACTCCAGTGTTTGGGTATGTTCTTAGGCACAATGCCAAGTAATTGTGCTCACATGAAAAGAACACCATTTTACCAGAGGCACAATAGTCCTAAAGTTAGATTTTCAGAAAGGAAGATGTGCAAGAGCATTTTTCTGGTTATTTGTTTATTAGTCTGCATGTACATGAATATTTCACATTTGTTGTGAAAATCCCCAGTTCTCATGAATAGCTTCAATGTGCAAATTTATTGTGGAAATATTTACATGTTCGTATGGTTTTGGATTTGGGTTGGGTTCAAAAGAAGGAATTGAAGGAATCTTTTTCAAGCTTGGAACAAGACGTAGAAAAGTTAGGGACACTGTTCTATTCAACAAATAGAGCTGAGATCCCTGAAATCACAGGTATTTTGTGCCATAACATGCCAATTAAACCTGCCACAAATTTGCAGCATTATTCTGCATTAATGTTCCTCTGAAAGATGTGTTGGTCCCAGAGCTGTAGGCTGTTGGGGCTGGGAGAATACCAGTGTGTCTGTGCTTCATTCATACATTCTTCATTTGATAGCTATTTTTGTCATGGTTAAAGAAGAGGTACTGGCCAAAGTGGATGTTTGGCTTATGTATTAAGTCTGTTTAATTTTAAATATATATTTAAAATAATTTTCAATATTGTGTATATTATGCAGAATTGTGTCTTGTGAGAAATACATAATTGTTAAAATGCTCCATAAGATGTGTAAATTGGAACATAAATAACACATCTTCTGATATGAGATCATGAATTACATTTTGTCTGGACTGAACTGTAAGAAACAGCTTAATGGAATGTGATTTCTTAAATCAGAGAGTAAGAATAGCCCTGTTTGGATTTTTAGTAACATTTTGTAGTTCAGCATTGGGAGCAATGGGAGCCTGTCCCAGAGCAGTATGCTTCTGTCTTTAACACAAAAGGGCTTGGATGTGATATTATTTGTTGTTAATGAACACAAAAAACACTGGTGTGCTGATGTTTAAAGGGTTTTGGGTTTATTTATGTTCATATTCAGTTTAAAGTTATGGATAGATTTTTGTCCCTTGTTTGGGGGAAGTAGGGTAGAAAAGACAGGAAAAGAGGATCTAGTACCTTACTCCCAGGTTTTAAAATAATAGTAATAATTATTGTTGTTATTATTACTATTATTATTATCTTCATCTTCAAAAATAGTTCCTCCTTACAGATTAAGAGTCATCAGAGAAGAATGAAGATGTCAGAATGAAACAAGTGCTGCACTTTCTTCTAAAATAGTTTATTGCCCAGTCTTTCCACCTCATTAGTAGATCTTCACATCTTTTTTTCTTAGTTGTGTTCATTCTTTGTTGGTTTTAGGAATGTAGATGGAAGGCAGGTCTCTGCACCAGGGTTAAATCAGAACAGACTGTGTTGTCACAAGGCAGAGCAAAAAGTGAGTTTATGGGAAAAATCAATTGTTGGTATGCAAGTACAAATTAAAGCCAGCTTGCATCACTGTTTATTTAAGAGATGAACTTTACTGTGACTGGCAAATGGATCAGGAACCTAAATAATGGCATTGTTTTACTCATTAAAGCTGGAGCAGCGAAATAAACTAGCACAGCCTGTGTCTGTGCAAGGTCTCTTCAGAATGAGATGAGGTAGCGCTGTTAGAAAAAATAAATGATTTTTAAATTAATTCTTTGTTGCTTCCACAGCTAGACCTTAATTAATTGGTACATGATCAGGATAGGACAGACTGCTAAGTCTCTAGAGTGGCTGATTTTCTGCCCCACCCTATGCTGTCGAGGCCTTTAACATTTATACATGGATAAACAGATATATACAGTCCACATGGATATTTTTAAACTACACTGGACCCACAGTCCAGGGTGTAATTTTGTCATTTCACAAGCATTTGTAAAACAAATTTTATAAATGTCTACATTTTGTCTGTATTGGATAGTATTTTCAGAACAACAGTTAGAGGAAGTTTCTCAATGGTCTTGTTTCTTTAATAACAGTCACTAAGTGCACAGATGCACTTGGTCCATGTATAAATTCCATATTGTACAAGAAATAAGTCCCCCAGTGCTGTGCATTCAGTTTGATTATTATTGCATTTATTGAATGGCTGGGGTTGCTCAGCCTTTGGCCCTGAGCCGTTGGCATGCCTCAGGTGGTAAGCAAATTGCATACAAATGCACTGCTTGTCATGTCTTGCTGCTTAATTTGTTCTTTGGAATAAGTTAGTCTCATAACAGGCAGACACGTCACAAAGCAAAAAAGCATTGGGGAGAGATGACATATTGGCCTTGTAAAGCCCTTCCCAATATTGAGTCACTTATCTTTCATGGAAAGTAATAAATACTGAAATTAATGGCATGTTTCTGCTTTACAAAATTTGTCAGAATGTTTGCATCTGTCAGCAGACTCCTAATAAAGTGCCCCTTCACTAGCTCTGTGGTGGGCCTGCATTGTTATCTGCTGATAATATTTATGCACCCTTTTCACAGGAAGGTAGGGAAATGCATTGATGGAGGAATTCCTGTACCCAAAAAACTGATTACCCATTAATTAGAAAAATTCACTGCCTTTAATGGTAGTGACAGTCTAGAGTACATTTTTGGGGTCACAGAGTCAATACAGTGCAATTTTTTTGATGGTTTATTTTTAATGTGTATCTGAAAAGTCACACGAGTGCCTCCTTCGGAACAAAGAGTTACATAGTTCTGAATAGTTCAGCATCTCACAGAAATAATAAAGGACAAACAACAAATCATTTAACTTTGGGGTAATGAAGAACTTTATTCTTCTAGAGTATTCATTGCAATGCAGAGTATACACTGCAATGCACACAACAGAAAATTACTCGGATATCGACCATGGTGTATATTGCTAGAACCTCATAATAGTATTATTGAATGACAGATACTGGGATATGTTGCTCTGCTTGTATCAGTTTTTGTTACATTACGGTGTATCTCATAATTATTTGGTGCATGACATCAGGTTTTAGAAAGAATTGTCATTTTGGATGGCTCGGTATTTATCTATTGGCTTTTAATCAGACTATGTACTATTACATCTTGCTACATTCAATAAACCCAAAATGTATTTGTAGGTCTGTGTGTCTGGCAATTGCTATGGATGATGGATTCAATCTTATTAGACAGCCACTTGATTTCTTTGATAAATTTTTAATATTTTGTGCCCAGAATGGCGAAGTGTAGTTCTTGCTATTTTTTGATGACCAAGCCTGGACTGCTAGAACATGTGGTCTAAATAAATAAGGCAGTATCAAGATTCTTCAAGGCCAGTATATAATCTTTTCAATTTAGTGATGAACTGGAACATTTTTCCAAGTTCGTCATGCTTTTGGGTATTCTTTATATCATAGCATGAAAGCTTGGATGAATTTTTATCTTGTAAAATGTGAGTCAGTAGGATCTGAACCCAGCTGAGTTTATGGACTAATTTCCAGCCTTAAAATGTGACAAATAATGGAATATTTTATTTGTTCCATTTGTAATATTACATCACAAGTCCATCCTGTCTGCCTTTTGCACAAACAGTGTATAGCCTGTGGGAATAAAGAGCAAAGATTTGTCATTTGCAGTCCTCTTCGTTTGGGGTTCACATCATGTTTTAAGGACACTGGTTGGATGTGTGTGAAATGGTGACTTTCATATTTCATATTGTGACCATTAGCAACCACAGATAAATGTAATCGTGCCACTCAAAGAATACAGAAAGCTGTACAGAATACTAATAATGTGAATCATGAATTTTTAAGCTCTCAGAGGATGCTCTAAAAAGAAATTGATTAATCACTGTGCTAAAATAGTATAACACCTCAAAATAGACTTTCACTTGGGCGAACATCGTATGTAAGATAGTGGTTTAGTGTCAATGCTGGATGGCAGTAGTCTCCATAAAGCATTTCTGGCTCAGTAATGAGTTTGCAGGTATGTTAATTACTTTGCAATCACTTAGTATTTCTCTAATGTTCATCTTCTGCTTAACTTGGTGCCCCTACACCTGTGTATGCACTCAGCACATGAAACCCTTCCCTGAATTTGATGGCGTTTTTTAGTTCACTCATCTGTGGTAAGAAAACAAAATCAACCTGCTCAGTAAGCAAGGTTGGTGTTGAGACATTTGTCCAGATCCACAGTTTTCTTTCTACCTAGGGGGCAAAGAGTAGTATTTCACATGTTGGTACAAAAGGGTTGTGTGGAGTTTTGGTATGTTGCAGCACTAAGAGCCATGGCACATCCCTCCAGAAATCCTGGCGCTGCAGCCAGCGGGCCCAGAAACAGGAGCATGGTTTTGCAGCACAGCCTTTGTCATGAAAGCTACTCCATCACTCAAGTAAATCCTGAGCCATCTTGCTGTGGAAAACTGTCAATTTATTGATTTTTCTGTTTCTCCCCTTTTTTTTTCACACTTTCACCCTGCAAAAATATGCTGTAGGGAAAATGGTAGCAGAGCAATTGGTAATTCTTTATGACAAATTGCATAGAAGCAGCAGGATGCACTAGATGCTTACTAGAACTACAGTTTAAAAATAAACATATATAAGCATAATATTTAAGGCTTCAAAACAGGTTAACCTAGTAAGTGGCACTAAACATATTTAAAGAAGGATAAAAGTAAAATAAATATTGTGCCATCTTAATCAAAATTAGATTTCACAGACTACAGGAGGGTAAAACTGTGAAGTCTGAGAGATTGGTTTCATTTGCTGTTCATGTTCAGCTCTCATGCACTGGGTTTTCTGCCCTGAAAGAAAAATATGAGTTCTCTAGAATAATCCAGCTTTTCATTCTGTTTTGCAGCCTTGTCTAAGCAGATGAATCTGATAATTCCTTAAATGGGAAATTTGCCAGCTGAGAGAAACCTAGAGGGCAACAAATGGGCAGTGATGACAGAATGTCTTGAATGCTGAGAATGTTGTTTTGATTCCACACTGTATAAAAATATATTTGTCTAGTGGAAGGTAAAATGTTACACAGACAGATAACACAGGAGATTTCTGAGGCATTACACACATACATACACACACAGTATTTGTTTGGATTATTTTTTTTTTCTTTAGGCTTAACCCAGATAAATTAAATTACAAAAGCTCTCAAAAAAAAAAGGAGGGGGTGGAGAGGAGGCAGGGCACAAAGCGCTGAAATCAAAGCAACTCTGCCTTAAGGCTGCAGAGATTTCCTTATCTTATCCTGCTGTTTCTAGGTATTGCAAAACATATGGCTCACCTTTCGGGGCAGTCCCCAAACAGTGGGAGATGTTGCATCCCATCTGTGCTGCAGCAACTGGAGGTGCAATAACAAGGTGAATTGAGGACGCCAGGATGGCTGTGTTTAAACTCATTGCTGGTTTACTGAGGTGGTGTTGGGGGGAGGGTGGTGGGGCACTTTTAGTTTGGGTGGGGTTTTTTAGGTACTGTGGGGATGTACCTTACAAGTCTGAACACGGGTTCTGATGCAGAAAAATTGTTTTGAGGAAACTTGGTAGCCTGAGTCAGGAGTAAAAATTTCAGGACCCTAGATATTGGGAAAAGCAAAGAAAGGAAGACAAGCTAAGAAAGAAAGCATTACTTTGTCTCCCACATTTTATTCTGGCAGCAGCTGAACTGGCTGAATAGGCTCCCGTGCCCCACTGTTCAAAACTGTTCAGCGTTGCTCCCACGAGATTTGGTTGATCATGTAGTCACTCTAACCTGATTCATTCACTATAATCTAGCTTAGTTTGAACACTTTTTAACACTAACTCTCTGAACTCTTTAATAAGAATCATTTGGACATGAGCACTTATTCCACAGACACCGAGGGGCAGCCATGTTCAGCAGGAATGTAAGGGAAGAGTGATTACGAGGAACAAGGGAATAATGCTATGCTAGTGAAGCTTCACTCAGAACGAGAAGCACAATGACAGACTGAAATTGCACACTGCAGTGGATAGAGTGGAGAATATACCCTGATGAAAATTAACTTTTTAATACCTGTCCCCCAGAATTTCTAAGCCAAGCTTCTAAGCCTCTAAGCTGATGCCACAGAATTTTCCTAAATAATTTCAGAGACCAGGGCAAAAAATGATTTAACACCTTTGCATCTCACTAAAACACTTAAATGTAAACGAAATTTGTAAATTGAGATGCAAAAGGTCTCTTAATGATCTTTTTTTTTGTTGCTTCTATCACTGCTATAATTATTCTTTTACTTCAGTGAGTCTTTTGCTATTAGGTCCTTCTTCTCCTGCTAATGTAATACAAGAAAATCACTTATTATAATGAAGACTGAATATTCATACCCAGCTTTAGGCATCAGCATCCATATGCATAAATTGGAATCAAAGTTAAGTGGCATGAACATCCCTGACATGTTCTGTCATGATATAAAAAGGATCTTTTTCATTTAACAGAGCAAATAAAACTAGCTATCTACCTGTGCAAATAGTTGTTCTCATTTTTCATAGTTTTCTCAATTTGCAAAAGGAGAGTTTAACTTGCAAGATGAAAAGATTGACGAGTTTCCAGAACTGCAGGGCACTTCCCTTTTGTTTTGAAGTCAATGGCAATTGTACTTCAGAGACCCTGGGAAAAATCATCTTTTAATGCTGAGTAAGAGTGACATCACATACTGTCTGCATAAAATTCAGTGATATAAAATGTACATGAAGGTGTAGTGCTGTATTATGGCATGCACATATATGTGCAGATATGGATAGTCTGCCTTGCAATTTGAATTATTGTTCTAACCTGTATGACTTTCAGGTGTTCTTGATTTATTAGTTAGCATTTCAAAAAACAGACCTATCATTCATTGTACAGACCTAAATGTATGTATTTAATAAAATTAATGCACAAGTAAGCATTAAATGCTGTGGGATACTTCACATTGGTGGAAGTAATAAAAACTTTCTTCCCTTTCCACTTTTAAGCTCCTGGTAAGGTCTTTGGAAGTTTTCAAGAAATTACATTTGCAGCAGCAGGATCAGTGCCTTTGGACCCTAGTGATGGAGTAGCAAGGCTGAGGAAGCTTCAGGGAGAAGGAGAGCAACTTAACTTTGCAGTTTTCTGCATTTCAGAAGTCCTTGCTTCCTTCCTTCCTCAACAAGTTTAACTAATTAGTCAAATTTTCAGAATTTGGTGTGGTTTTGCATTTGTTTTATTTTGTTGTGTGATTTAATTTTATTAGAGTTTTGAAACTTGATGCAGATTTTTTTTCATCATGACTTTGGAAAATACTTGAGGGACTTTGCTATATGTGAACATACCATGAAGCAGAACGATGTATTGACTGAATGGCTTGGATAAATATTTGCTAATACTAAGATATTGAGTATGCTTTCTGTGTGTCCCTTCAATGACGTTGTCTAAGGAATCATTATAAATCTGTGAGCTTCATTAGTTAAATATCTCTTAAAGCAGATGGGAAATTGAAATAAAAGAAACCAAAGATGGATAGATCATACCATTTATGGTGTCAGAATTGCATTAAAGCACAGAACCTAGTATACTGAGAGATAATCTTTTATTGAATTCATTAAAGTAATTTATCCTAATCTTTTTATGTAAACAAACTTTTCTAACAAATATACTGGTCAAAATTGTCATATATGCTATCAAAAGAGGTGAATTTTGTCTCAGTGTAGAGGTGTGGATACCCATTTACTCCTATATGGCATATAATGATGAGACAGCTACTATCAACCATCAGGTTAATCAGAGTAACAAATCAACAGGACCAAAATTTACCAAAGTTATTTCCTATAACATGCAGATGGTAATTTTGAAGGGATTTTTCACTTAAATTTCACTCCTGCTGCTGACTCTTAAAATGTTTTATTAAAAAGTTTCAATGTGTTGAAATTACCTGTGTTACTGACCAGGTCCAAGGACTGGGTTCCTCACACTGAGTCTGTGTGGTGTTCACTGGCAGGTTATTTCATCCATGTCTTTTGAAATGCTCAGGTTTTTCACAGCCATGTTTACTGCAGGTGATTTCATGTTCCTGCTCCTTTTTTTTTTTTTTTTTTTTCATAAAGACTATTTCTCTAGCCAGTGTTCTCAGTTGCATTTTTCATATCCAGACAGTATAACCTATTAATCTGTCCTGCATTTTAATTGGGGGTAGATTAAAATTCACATACATGCTGTCAAACTGCAATTTAATTTAATATAAATAGTTTTTACTCCTATATCTCTACAGTGATTTAGGTAAAAGGAAAAGGTAATGTTGAAAGAGAATCTGCAGTGTAACCAAAGCATTCTGTATCTTTAATCATCAGCCTTAGCTTTGTTATTGTTGCTTAATCAGCATAAGCTTTATATGATCAGAAGGAATGCCTCACATTTGCTATCTTTAAGACCTTGGATCTGTCTGGATTCAATATACAAGTTTGTGCCCTGGTGTTTTTTATTAAACTCCCTATTTTCTATGTAAATAGCACAACAAGCATATGTAATTTTAGTATGGAGAGATTTTTACTGTAAGATCCTATGATAATTCAGGACATCAGAAGGTCCAACACCCAGGTCAAAGCAGGAAACTAACCCAGGTCAAACTAACCCCAGCTTTGGGGTTAGTTACAGCTACTCTAGGTTTGATCTAGTCAGGAGTCTAAAAATGGAGACTGCACAGAAGTTGTCTTGCAATAAAATTCATTATCTTTCTAATGCTGAAGACAATAATTACTGAATATAAAAATAATTTTTCAAATGCATATTACAAAGGGTGCTCTTTTTGTAGATCAATGTGTTAGGTCACTTCTGCCATGCTTTTTAGAACAGGCATTTATTTGCACTCCTAAAACACTCTGCATTTTTGCGTTCGACTGCTTAACATGCCATGTCCTTCCAAGTGCACACTTCCTACCATACAGAGTATGGATGTTAGTGGACTGTGGCTCCAGCTGTTCCCTTCTTAGATAATTCCTCTCTTTTCCTCAAACTCTTCTTTGCTGCTTCTATTAAAAGACCTTGAGAATTCAGTGAAACTATTTAAATATGAAGCTGCTGTACATTAGCCCCTGATTTACAGGGAAGAATCCGTATATATAATAATTTTGACAGTGCTTTAAAGAGATACTGTTTACCACAAGAATTTAAAAATTGTCTCAGAGTTAGTACCCAGGAAATTCAGCTTCACTGACAATATAGCAAGTTTCTTCATAAAGCACACAAATTAAGGCAGTGTTTCGTTCTTTGCCTGGGAAAGAATGTTTCCTAGTTAGGAAATTCAGGACCACGATCTGTTTTATTAAAGATGACTAAAAACAGGAGAAGATTTTTTGACATTTTTTACTGCAGAATGTTCTTTTGATTAGATCTGATGTTTGGTCTGCTCAGTACCACTGCATTTCAAAGGAGTATGTGTCAACAGGAGTGTGAAATTCTGCATTTCATGTGAAAGCGTGACTGACAAGTGTTGAGGTTTGTATGATTTGGGGCAACCCTTGCTCAGGATACTGTCTGGGAAGGAACAGGCTATCTTTGAGAGACAGACAGGCTGACTGGCTGATGCACAAGTGTCAGTGTCCCTGGGATGAGTTTTCCAGTTTCAGGCCGGAGGGAAGGAGTGGGTGGAGAGTGCATGTGAAACTGAGATTTCTGCTCTGGGGTTCACATGAAGAAATCTCAAACAGCTCAGTATTTAGTAACCTGCCAGGTAAAGACCTGTGATTGCATTTTTGAAAATGAAATAATGTCCAAGCAGCTGCTGTTCTTTTTTGGCCTCATTCTGAGGTTGTTGGTGCTGCTCCCAGGAACTGCCAGCTGTACTTCATCCTGCTGCTGCTGCTTGATTCACCAGCTAAGTCAGTTTATATCACTGAATATATTTTACTTATCTATTTCGTTGTTAAAAGCTCAAGTATAGCTGTTCTATTCACTCTTTGAATTCATGCCGATGTCCACGAGGTAACTTTAACTCGTGGTACTACTTTTAAGAGAATTTCTGAACGTTTGCTGTTGGCTTTACTACAAACATATTGCTGAGGCTCATGTGGAGTACAAGAAGTACAAGTGTGTTGTTTTATTGTTTTTCAACATCAGTATTTTCTGTGTCCATGATGAGAACATCCAGAGGAAATAAACAGATGAAACAATGCTACCAGTCTAGCTGGATCCTGTGATTCCAAGCCAGAATGTGGATTATTGACCACAATACAATGATTCTAGAACAAGGGCACCTTTTAAAACCCTCTTTCTTATTGGCCATTACCAGCTTTGTCACTTTTTGTTTCCTGTCCAACTGCTTAGAAAGGAAACATAAGCATATAACATCCTAATTTTTTTCATAATTTAAAAGAATTTGATGAAAAATTAGTATTTTTACAATTACGTCATTTCTACATTGTGGCACAATTTGGAAGACCTTGGCTCCCCAGAATTTCAGCAGTCCCCAGAATTTCAGCCTCTGCAGAGGTCCACTTATTGAAACCTCTGGAAATAAAAGTCATGGGGGTAAATGGGTCATGGGTTTCATTACAACATTAGAAAACTCTGCCCAAGAAATTAAATAAATGGTTTTTGTACTTTTATGGGAATTCTCTAGCAGCTTGCAAAGTGCATAGATTTGTTGGCAGCATGATGTTCAGTTCATTTCTATTCAGTAGAACTCAGAAGGCTTTAAAATTTCTTTTGTCACCTATTGTTCAGAACGATGTACAAGAAGTAAGTAGTAGGAAGAAATTTCAGCTTGACAGCTGTAGTCAGGCCATCCTCAGGAGAATATGCTGAAAATTGTCCTCTTATGCAAACTTCAGAATGGCTGGAAAACTTCCAAAAGTCTTTTCAATGTTTTTGTGTTTCCCTATTATTTTTGGCATTGTATAGCTCCATAGTGCATACATTTAATTTTCATTTTCTGCCTGATAGCTCCAGCATTTTATACTTAATGGGCTAATCAAACAAATAAAATTGGTCAGTATGAGGAAGAGATGAATGAGTTATATATGTGGTTCTCTCCCCACGCTTAACACTGGTTTTTCCTTTGCAAAAATGCACCTGATAAAGCACAAACTAGAATGTGGGCTTGAGAAATATTATTAGTAGAATGGGTCCATAGCGCCAGTGATTCAGTCATCTGTCAGCCTGATAAATGGATTAGTGTAAGAGGTGTTCCAGTGGGGAAATAAAACCCATAGGGCTTCCAGCTAATTATATTTAAGTTGTTTAGTACTGCTGGGAAGCAGCATCCAGGCAATTACTGAAAGCTTTGATGCAGTGTGCACTATTAGAGTGTGGGTTCAGAAACTCATTACCCTTTCGTTCTTGTGCTGGATGGATTTTAGGAAACTGACATGAAACAGAGAACAGGAATCAATAACTAGAAAGGCATTTTAGTTAGCTTCTGATGCATTTCCTGATTCAGCAGCTTTTAGCCTGGAGCATTTCATACTATTGCTATAATGTAAGGGGAAAAATGTGACTTAAATGTATTAATTATCACGTATGTATACATCTTGTTACAGTGATGTGTAGCTGAGGTTCCACCCAAGACAAAGTTTCAAAAGGTCTTTTAGGGACAAGCTGCTCCTCTAATGCCGTGCCACATGTCCAAGGATCCTGCCATCTCTGCTCCCCCACAGCTGATTGCAGTCATTTCTCCTAAAGCCTGACCTTGCAGTGTTTATTGATGCCTCCACAACACTGAGATTGTGTTACCACAATGCCCATGGTATCCCACCTTCAGAATCTCTTGGAAACTACAGCTAACCCAAAGTGAAAGTGGTGGTATTGGCTACACATATTAAACCTTGTTTAAGAGAATTGTACTGGCTCTGTCTTTGAGGTGGGCTGTAATTCACATTACTGATGCACCTTGAGGAAACTCTACAGACTTTGGGTCATTCAGATGTGGGAAACAACACATCCCTTCACTGTAGTGCTCTGCAGTTGGGCACCTCCAAGGTGAGCATGCTGGAAGCAATGCAGTGTTTGTACAACTGGAGGCCAAAGACTTGAAAGTTCATTTCTTAGATTAGACTGATGGACCTACTCAAGGCAAAAGTTACATGAATTAATCAAAATTGTGTGGTTTTCTTTTTAAGCTTGCACTCACTTTTAAATCTGGTAATGGTGACTGCTAGGGCAGTGCAGAGGAGGCTGCATTTCTTCTTTCCTGTTTCTTCCTCTGTGCTTTTGCCTGAGGTAAAGCTCAATAGGCAAATGAGAGTATTACAGTTCAATGCTTCTGAAAGGGATAATTCTTTCCCACCCACCTGCACTATCACAAAATTAATAATTGAACTCCTTTCTTTATGTTTCATCACAAGAGTTCTAGACATGCTGTGGGTTTTGTTTCATGTTTAAAAAGTTCAGCAGAAATCCCATGAGTTACTGTCAAAGAGAGAAGTTTGGGGGTTTGGTTTTTTTGAAATCTGGACTTGTTAATTAGAAAAATGACATTTGGTTTGCCTGAGGGTTGGTAAAATAAATGTTGTGCTATTTGATACTCACATATCTTTCTGATAAAAGAAGCATCAGAATTGCTGTGTTACAGGCCACAGCACCCATGAATCCGTTCACATACTGCAAAAAATCCTCTTCCAGTAGGAAGCATTTCCAGTCTTGGTACCGGGTTTGGTTGCTGACAGCTAAGCTTTTCATAAATCCATTATTATCACTGAAAGTTCTGGCCTATTAAATAATGGTAGATAATAATGTATCTCCTGTGAAACTGTTACACATGGTAGAGAGAATATCTTCTACACTCAAATACACAGCTGAAGCAGAAAAAAGCTAAAGCTGTCAGTGTGTCTGTGCAGGCAAAGTGCTGACAGTGGTAAATGATTTTGAGAATTGATGCTGTCAGTTCCAGTCTGGCTCTAAGACTGGTTGGGTTGAGTCACTGCTCGGGCTGCTAAGAGTTAATTTATCTTGGGAGGCACCTGTGTAAAAGGAGTAGCATAATATAGCCAAGTTAATGAGACAGTGCTTCTGAAATTCGTAATTTCATGATGTCCACTGGCTTTGACAGACTTATTTAAGATGAAACATGAGAAGGGTTTCCACCTGCAGTTTTGTTTTCCCTTGAGAGAATTTCTTCAAAGGGGCAGCCCAGCCTCTGCGAGTTGCACCTGAGGAGAGGCTTTCAAGGCTTATTTTAAGTTTTTGTGAGAAGATACGGCCTTTTTCTGAGGACATTTTTGTTGCTTTGGCTTAGATATTACCATGGGAAAGCTTTTTGCACTAGTACTATAATGAAGATTTATTTCAACATTGATTTTCAGATTTTTAACTGACTCATGGCTTTGTTTACGTCATCAAATCTGGGCATTCATCTACGGTAAATTTAAAATAAAAAATCTCTCACAGCTTCCTTTAGAGGAAGCAGTGTGGGGCAATAATAGATACATAAGTGTCTACAGCAGGAATTTTTCATCATAGCAAGACATTAACTGGTGTTTATTTACTCTACAAGACCTCAGGGCAAATTCATTAATATTCAGAGATTGTGTGGGTTTTTCTGAACAGAGGTTGCAGTTCCAGTGCATAGGTACTCACTGGGAACATGACAGAGAAACCCAGCACGTTGTGTTGTGCTGAAGATGATGGTCCTGGTCACTGCTCCATGTGTCTGCAGTGTTACCCACGATCCTTGCACAGACCAATTGCTGGTCATGCCCCAGGGGAGCCACAGCTGCCTTTATTCTGCTGTGATTATATTTATACATTATGTTAATCCATAAAGAAACTAAAACCCCAGCACATCAGCAGGAGTTTGGCAAATGTTGGAATGTTCTCTTCACTGATGTGTGCACTTTTTAGGAATTGCTTTAGAAAATGCATTGTAGGTTATTTTTTGCAGAGGGGTGGCATAATTATTGATGTCCTGTTAGTATCTTATATATATATAGTCACGGTATACTTCTATATAGTATAGTATACTCCACCAGGGGTAGTTTGAAAATATTGAAGCTGTTTATCAATCTGAAAGAAAGCGAAATATTGTGCACTAGGTATCCTGCATTTCTTTCCCAGAGTTATAATGCGATCTCTGCTTTTGTAATTCAGTGTCTTTTGAAGATGGCCTATTTAGCATTTAAACTTTTCTGTGCCTTTAAAAGCCAGAAGGGAGTGGGATAATAAATTAGTTACCCAATTAATGATTTTTTTTCATTATGAAAGAGTTAAGACAAATATGCTGAAACAGGATAGTAATGGCACTGGTTTGTTTTCTTCTCATCTGTATTGTTTAGTAAAAAGAAATAAAATTATTTATCTGAAACTATGCAGAAATAATACTTAAACAGAAATCAGATTGGAAAAATATTTAAGCAGCTATATGTATTTAGAGGAATTGATTAGAATTCAGTAAAACATCTTCCAGAAGGATATGACTGATTATTACAAGTTTAAATCAAGAATAAAACTGCTGTACTGTTTAGGTGCCCTTACCCCAGCCACCTGCCCAGCTGGTAATTTCAAGTGCCTCCTATAAATCTGGCCCCCAGTTTCAGTTTCCTGAAGTAGCTCAGGTGCCTGCATAAGGAAATCTACATATGAAGCAGAGGATAAATGCACTGTTTGGTCTGTTTGGCCCACTAAGGGCAGCAGCAAATTCCTCCCTTAAGGAGTATCCCTTCATCGACTTCTCGGCGCTCATGGCGCTGTGCAGTTTGTCCTTGACACGGGGCTTGTCCTCTGCCCTGCCCCGGCCAGGGCAGGAAAGGCCTCATGGCTTTTCTTTAAGTCAAGCTGGCACTAGGGGCAGGCACAGAGGGGTTGGTGACTTACTTCACTCATCAACTGCCCACATGGGAGGTGGTGCCAGGGTTTTCCATGGTTTTGCTTCACGGAGGTTGTGTCCAGTGAAGGAGCTGAGAGATCAGTGAATGTGTTTGCATAGGTTGACTTCTGTGTTCTCAAACACAGTGCAAATCCAACGTCAAACCTTGTGTACCAGATTTACAATTAGTAAGAAGGAAAGATTTTTTTTTTTAAACTTTTATTTTTGTTGATATTTAAACATGGTTCCATTTCTTGACACTTAGTAGCCCAAGGCATAGAGTAGCAACAGCACCAATGCCAGCTAAATTAACACCTCCAATGGCTTTCCTATTCTTTGCTAAAGGGGTGAAATTTTTGGTTTGCTCACTGTGACACCAATGTAACCTTTAGGCCATAACTTGTATTTATTTCCTTTTCTTCTTCCACTGTCCCTTTGCAGGAAGCCCATGTTATTTGTGTGCCCAGAGTGAGGCTGCTGTTGCAGGGAGAGAGCTGTAAGCAAACAGCAGCTCCTGGATATTTTAGCTGAGGTGGGGAACTGCTTGGCTAACCCACTGAAATACCCCAGTAAGAAGGTTTTTCTGCCCAGAAAGCTTGCTGTCCACAGGGACAGGACTGGCAAGTAGTTAGTAACGTGAAGCACTGTATTTATTGGTCCATGCTCAGATTCAGAGGGTGTCATTTGTATTCCCTGTCTTCAGTCATCTGACTGATGCTCCCAGTGACCTTGTGAAGAGAACTCCTGCTACCACTCTCCTGTGACTGAGTCCTTTTGGCTCATGGAGGACACAGAAAGTTTACTAAACTAGAAATCAGAGTATTATCCCAGCAGAATTTAGTCCACCTGTCTCTGGAAGGATGGCAGTAGTTGTGACTCCACATGGCCTGAACACACTCCCTCTCTCGCTATATGTGTGTAAATGTGCACATGTGTGTCACTGTGTATTTGCTGACACCAGCAGCTCAGCATGCACACCTCACCACCCAGTGCTTTAGTTACAAAACCAGACAATTGGTTTTGATCATGATATATTTAATTTATGAGCAGGAAAGGATGACTGCAGTGCCTAATCTCCCTTTCTCCATATTGCAGACTTGGTTTATCTGTATGAAATAGAGTAACTTTCGTATGACTGCAGGATATCTTGTGTTTTCACAAAAATTCATCTTTTGGGAAAGTTCCACTAAAGCTTGGCATCAACAAATGGAGAATCTCTGCATTCTCCTTTGGCTAGTTGCACTAATGGTTAGTCACAGGTGATGGAAAGCATCTGCTTTATTTCTCACTTGAATTTCTTGTCAGCTTCCAGATGCTGGTATATTTCATGCAAACCCTTTGCTAGATTAACAAGCCAGTTGGTACTTAGTATATTCTCCCAGTGAAAATACTTAGGTGCTGTAATTAGGTCATCTGTCTTTTTTTTTTTTTTTTTGTAATAAACTATACCAGTGGAACTCTCCAGATATTTCATATTAAAGTACTTTCTACACTGTTCTAATCGCTTTTGCAGCTGTATTCTGTGATCTCTGGTGATGGAGTACTTTTCAATTTCTTTGTAAATTGTGAAGACCTTACCCTACTGCAAGTAATAATAGGTTGTAATACTAATAGTACAAATGAAAATTTAAAAGAACATTTTTGTCTTTGCCTACTGTTTATTTCAAAGCTCATATTATAATTTACTTCTGTATGAAATTGGATTTGAAGAAACTCTTGTTACTGAGTAAAACATTGTTGGTAGGGCCATATGATACCATATGATTATTGCAATCATCAATACCTTTATGCTGTCACCCAATCATAAGGGAAATACATGTAACTTTTAAGCTTCACTGACACTTATAGGTAATAAAATGATAATAATAATATATTTTCACCTCTAATATGTGTCTTTCACTTTACTTTTCACTTTTTCAGTAGAGAGCTAGTATTTGCCAAAAAGTTGTCTTGCAAGGTAGCCAAAGGTGGTCTTACCAAAGGATGTGATTAGCTCTTCCAGCCTGTGTTACCAGTGCTGCCTGCACTGCTGCCTCCTGCCTGGTTAGCCTTGTGGCAAGATGAATAGCCTTGAAGTGATCCTGTCACTGATAGAAACCACCAGTGATCCAGTTGATGCAATTTGTAAACAGAACAAATGAAAACATGACCCAACCAGTCTATGAGTATAATTATGACATAAAGCATTGATAGAATTTCTTCAGTAACCCTGGTTCATCCACAGTGCTGCAGTAGGAGTATCTGGTATTTTACAGTGTCCTTTAAACTCCATGAGTCTTGCAGAAGCCTTCATTCCAGATGAGCCAGTTACTTCCCTGGTATTTGACACGAGAGCAGCCTCAGTATGTTAGTTACTGTTGCTTAGCATAACGTAAGGCTATTGAATGGAGATAATTTTAGTATAATAATACTCTTAACAGTTTTCCTGTAAGACATGGGAAATCCTCTAATTGTTGCTTGGATTTTCAGATTTTTTTATTGCCACACAGTTATGCTTCTTGAGTATATTGTATTTTGCATAAACATAACATGTTCCATCGAAAAAATGAGATGGGAGACAAGCTGTTGATGCTGCAACCCTGGCAGTGTTCAAGGCCAGGTTGGATGGGGCTTTGAGCAACTTGGTCTAGTGGGAAGTGTCCCTGCCCATGGCAGGAGGGTTGGAACAAGATAATCTTTAAGTCTCCTAAAACCCCAACCGGTCAATGATTCTGTAATTTAAAAAAAAAAAAAAAAAAAAAAAAAAAAAAAAAAAAAAAAAAAAAAAAGAGAGCGAGATGAGAATAGTCAACTCAGAATGCCATCTGAGAATTAGACAGGTAATTAGACACGTAGCCACATAGATGAAGATTTATATGCATTTAGTAGACTAACTCAGAGAAACTGTAGATGTCCAGCTGATGTATTGCTAATAGTTTATGATGCTTCAGTAGGCAAGTGCTGTCCCTTGTGTAGTCATTCACCTCCAATTAGGATAGATGTAGCTCTTTCTGAAGTGAGTAGTTGTATTTGGTTAGATGGTGTATTTATGTCACAATGAAGGAAGTGAGAACATGTTGTAGTACTGCAGACTGAGAATTAGAACTGGATTTATGAAAGCTTCTCCTGATGATGTGTTTAAATATGTTATCTATTAAATTGATTATATCATAAAATGATACTTAATGTATAGTTGTTGTGGTTTAACTTCACCTGGTCTTTAAGAACCACACAGCCACTTGCTTCATCCCCGTACTCACTCCAATGGGATGGGGAGGAAAACTGGAAAAAAGTAAAACCCATGTGTTGAGATAAGAAGAGTTTAATAATAAAAAGAAGTAATGACGAAATAACATACAGTACTAGTTATAGTATTAATAAAGATTATAATAAAAGGGACATAAAAGGGAATAAAAGATTAAAAAAAGGAGAGATAACAAACCAAGAGAGAAGTAAAACCCAAGAAGGACAAGTGGTGCACAATACAATTGCTCACTGTCTGCTGAAGGATGCTCAGCCCAGCCCCAAGCAGTGAGCAGCCCCTCCCAGCCAGCTCCCCCCAGTTCATATACTGGATGTGACATTGTGTGGCATGGATTGGCCAGACCATGACAGCTGTCCCAGCCATGCTCCCACCAGCTTCTTGTGCACCTGCTCACTGGCAGAGCACGGGAAAATGGAAATCCCTGACTCAGTGTGAGCACTGCTCAGCAACAGCTAAAACATCACTGTGTTACTGACATTATTCTCATACTGAATCCAAAATACAGCACTGTGTCAGCTGCTAGGAAGAAAATGAACTCTATCCCAGACAAAATCAGGAC
This sequence comes from Nicator chloris, assembly GCA_013400495.1. NCBI lineage: Eukaryota > Metazoa > Chordata > Aves > Passeriformes > Pycnonotidae > Nicator > Nicator chloris. The sequence goes on from WAAE01013422.1 coordinate 202,743, forward strand.
AATAGTTTTAAAAGCTATCAGACACTTGTGTGGAAGAAGATAATTAATTTTAAAAGTCTCCAGTGATGATCTCATTTCACTTTACACCATTTAAATATTAAATTATGTAGACAGAAATTGAGCATAAGACTTCAGAACTTGAAATGGAAGACTAAGAAACTAGTCAATAAATGTGGTGCTCGAATGGCAAAGGCAATAAGAAATAAGGCTTTACTCATCATGCGTGTTGGCAGGCTTGGAAAAGTCTCCAAACAGGTTTATTATTGCAAACAAATTTCAGGTTGTCTTTCATGTTTGATTTTCATAAATGCTTGCCTTCAGCTCTGCCCCAAAAACATTCAAGAAGGTGACTTCTTTTGCCTACGTATTTCTTGCACAGAAGTGATGTTCAATCAGTTTCCCACCGGAGGCTTTCTGAGGGAGCACTTTTGTGTGTGCCACCGTTCTGAGGCAGCACACTGCCATTTCAGTCCTGTGCTCAGCAATGGTTCTGGGTGAATTGCTTGCTGTTGTTATACTTGACCAGAGAGGCTGAAAATTGTTGAGTAAAGCTCTTGGTGTATTAGGGTCCTTCCAAGCTCCTGAAAAAGTGCATGGCTTTGCAAAGTGCTCAAATGCTGTGTGTCACTGAGGATTGCCCTCACCTCTCAAATTCTTTTGGTGATGGGTGTTGAGATTTTTCCCCTTGCAGTTTAGCTAAAGCTCCTAATCTGGGAGCTTGGACCTTGGTGAATGCCAAAAGCAAAAGGAGTCAAGTGCTTGTGTGATGGACACTGGTTTGACGGGTACCTCTGTCTCTCATTGCAGCCCCCTCAGCTGTCAGATGCGGTGATCTCCATGGTAACTCAAACCCCCAGACTCTTGACAGCAGCCTGCGAGGAGCAGCATTCAGCAGCTCAAGGGTCTCACGACCAGGTAAGCCAAAAGGAATTGCCAAATAAGAGCTCACCTGCAGTGTGCCACTCCCTGTCCTGTCAGGTTTTGCCTTGGTGAAGTCGCTCAGGCAGTCAGGTCCTGTGCACATACGTGATGATGGACTGCTATCAGTGTTGTCACTTAAGGCCGTGGCAGTCCAGTTCTCCTGAACAGAGGCATTTAACAAAAAGTCTGCATTTGTTCAGGGTGGGATTTTAAGATACAGATTGAAGAAGCAAAACAGAGAAGTACTGTACAACTCTTTAAGTGGCTTTGGGCTTAAGTAATTGCTGTGGTAGGAAATAAGCCCAAAACAGGTCAGCAGTAAGATCTGTCTGCCACTGTACCTACACCACCATCAATACTGCCCGAGCTCGAACTTCATGCCTGTGCAATCTTATTCTCCTGCAGCAGATCAGAGACAGCTTCTGTGTTCATGTAACATTCATTGGTTCTCTGCAGTGTTCTCAAATGGCTGCTCTGCTCTTTCCCTGAGTTTCTCTGCTAATAGCAGCATGTGGGGCGTTCTGGTTAACATCTTAACTAGATACAGAATTCTTGCTTATTTTTTGTGAATAATGGATAAAGACCAAGATCTTGGCCATTTTGGGAAAACAGTGCAGGGACTATATAGCTATACTCACTATTCCAGTACCACTAATGCTGTGGACTATGGTGGTATTTCTGGTCTTATGCGCTTACATGTGTGGGAAGTTTGTTACTCCCTTTTGTTGTCAGGCTTCACTGTCATGTGCATTTGAGTTGTTTTTATACCATTAAGATTGTATGTATTTTGTGAGTCCATGGCTTCTGTGCACTTTCTGAGTATTATCTGCATTGTTTCTTGCTTGCTACATAAATCCACTTGGCTGTAATACACTGTCCCCATCATACAAAGAAATCCATATTATTCTGGATTACAATTCAGCTACCTTTACTGACCAGTTTCAGAATTTTTGTGCCATTACTGCTATCAACAGTATTTACTTCTGTGTTATTGATGATACTCTTAAATAGTGTTGAGCAAGTACTGGATGATTTTATTGGAGGAATGCAGAGACTTTTTCAATTACTATTTCCTGTTAACAGCTACTTTTTCATATCTATATCTTAATCACATTTGATGACACTGATAATAATTTCTTACTCTGAGTTTTGTGTGGCTGTAAGGTAAATGCCGTTCAAAAGTCTGTGTGTTTCATGTATGGAATAATGTCTGTTGACCAGAGTATGTAACTTTATCAAATAAAATTATCTTTTTTATTTAGCAAGTTTCTATAAACTGGTGTTGACTGGCATCAACAGTCAACAGTTGATGTAAGTAACAGTTGTACAGTTTCTTTCATGTAATTTCCCAGTGAATTTATCCTTTTTAAATTTGGTGGTTATTTTGCCTGAGATTAGGCATAGAGCTCTATAATTAGTGAGATCATACTGCTTACCATCCTCAACTAGTAGCAGAAAATGCTAGCAGTCTTACTGAATTTCTCTGGTGCTCCAAAATGTATTGAAAATTAGCATCATTGAAATGATCCTCTCACAAACACTTTAAAGACTCTTAAGGCACAGATTATTGCAGTGTACTAATTTAAAGTTGTCTTTTAACATTTGTTTTGGTTACAAACAGCCTCCTTATCTCTAAAAATGCTTTTCTTCTACTTAGAAGAAAGTATATATTGCTTGTTTGGGGTTTTTTGTGTAGCGTGTTTGTATTCCTTTAAAACATGAATCCCAAGTTGGAGGCCTTGTGCTGTTTCAGTTAGCCAGATTTTCCTATTAGAATTAATTTCACTGAGTTTTCAAGTGTAACCTATATTTCAAGCTAATTACACCCTTAACCCAGAATGGGAGTATGATTTTTTTTTTGCCACAGGTTGCCTTTCTGGGGCTGGTGGCAGTGGGGTAGGGAGACCTCTCATGTTTTTACCCTTGTACTTTCTCCCAGGTGCAATTTTTTCCCTAGTTTACTGAGCTAATGAACTTCCATGCTTCCTATTAACTAAACTGTTTCAAATACCAAAATTATAATTACACTCTGAACCTGTGCATTCAGTATGTATTCTAGCAATAAAATTAGGAAGTGCCTGATGAGTTACTACTGACTGCATGGCATTTCTAGCTTACTTCTCTCAGATGAATGTCCTTCCCAGTTCTTTTCATGTTTGACAAATACATACCTAAGCAGATCATCCTGTTCTCTGATACGGTTTGGTGGTTTACTTTATCTCAATTGCCAACAGTATATCCTTCTGGGATCTGCTAGCATGTTATCTGTATGAATTCAAGAATTGACATCCTGAATTATCAGTAATTTTGAGGAATAATGATGCTAATAATGTAGAGTACCATCTTCTATACCCTTTGTCTAGGTCTTAGTGGAGATGTCCCCAGCAGTTAAAGTGATAACTATTGGTAACTGTTGTTGGTAAGATAGGTGTGGCAATGGTGAGAGGTCAGCTTTATCAGGATCATGTGGGATATGTTGTGTGAATGCACAGGGAATGACAGTATTTTGACTAGAAAACCTTATGAAAAGCAAGATAAAGCGATGAGGCAAAATTAGATTTTAGAAAGTGAAAGATTGGGGAAGTTCAGTTTGAAAACGTAGGAAGAGTAGGTCTATGCACATGATACCTAGAAAGAAACAGGTCACCTTTTCCTAGTTGTATGTTTCTTGTATGAATTAGTTACTTTGAATTTAAGAACAAGATGGATAGGATGTAATGGAAAGTACTTCAAAGGTATCAGCATATCAACAGATTTCTGTTGTTCAAAGAGCTTGGAATAAGTGCAGTTCAGAAATGTCACAAATTAAATCTGGTAGTGCAAGTTGTGACTGTTGGTAGAAGTGCAGAGGCACAGGTTAATGAAAAAAACTGTTACTAAAAGTTTCCAGAAAAATATTTTTTCAGAAGCATTCATTTGGTGTGATTGAGAAGAATGTTCTATTATCCATAAGTGAGCACTGACATACTTTATTTTGAGGAAATACATATCTCCTTTTTGCATAAGAAGAACACTGCATTTTATACAAAGAAATTAAGAGAAACTATAAACAAAACGTTTGCTTGCAAATGCATAATCTGGAAAAGTACCATAATACCCCCATGCATACTGTTCCATAACAGCTTTTATAATTTTTTGCAGTTACTAATTTTTAATATTTTTCCCCCTATTATTTAGAACTTTATAAGTGATATTGCACAGGCATAGGGTACAGAGGCTTTCTGTATGTTAACTAAAGTTACTGTTGGCACCTGATCCCACCAAATAATTTTCTTAGTCAGTTAGATTTACGGACTACAAAATCAAACTGCTTTTGAACAATATCCTTTATAATTCTCAGGTTTAATTAATAAACTCTGTATTGATTTTGTTTTCTAACCTTGTTTTTCAAGTGTTGCCATAAAATAATATTGCACCTGTGGGTGTACGCATCAACTATTCATAGAGTGGTTGTTCTTAAAAGTCTAATGGCATCATACCTGTTCACTGAAAAATAGTTAACTGTTGTAATAACATTTTTTAAATAAGCATATTTTAAAATAACATGAACATTCTTTAAATTTGCAGCTGTTTCATGGCTGAAGTAGAGCTTTATTTGTTTATTCCCTGGTATTTCTCTTCCTACCTGGTGAATCATGATTAACTGAACTCTGATATTATTAATGAAATATTAATTAGTACTTTTTGGCTATTAACCAAGTCAGAGAAAGGTATATGTAGCTAGAACATGGACCTGTGTATTTCACATTGTAGAGAGATGAAACTACTATTCCAGTCACGGCTGACTTCTGAAATACTTGTTTTGAGCGTTTCTGTTACACAGTACAGTTTTAAACTACTGCTAGTGGAATAAAATCATTGTACTATTTTTTAAAAATCTTTTGTCTTTAACGCAGCTAAGGTTTCAAGGAAAGTTTTCAATGATAGCACAGAGGATGCTAGCATTCCAAAATGAGGTGGCAAAATGTCTTATCCTTTGATTTTTAAACCAAGCTGGTGATTATTTAAGGCCTAGCTCAGACCTTGTAGGACTGAACTGTGATAATCCCATACTCTGCTATTTGATTTGTAGAGCACATTAGGATACCACACTGACGGTGCCAGTCACTTGAAAGTGCTAATAAGAGATAAGCAACGTGGGAAAAGGCAATTTTTGTTGCAGTCGTTAATAAGTATGTATTCAGTTCAGCTGGAGTGCCAGCTGAAGGGAAAGGTTCATACCTTCATGAGCAAACACCGTGCCACAAGGAGGGGGAAGTGGAGCTCAGCCTTGCCCAAAGCTGCTCCTCTGAGTTTGCCCAGCAAAGACTTCACACAGGTCAAGAGTGCTTTTTCATCCACCCAAAATCTGCTTAACTTGTCTGGGTAGAACTGCAGAAATATGCTGGGGTCAGCAAATTCAGCTTAGGCTGCAGCAGTCTTGGGCAGCTCAGGTGTTTATTTCTTTGGACAGGTACTGTGCACACACAGTGTGTGTAGCACATTCCAGACACGGTGCCTTCTGTGACCTGCCTGTCATGAGGCACTGTGGATGTGCAGTAAATCAGCTGCTGCCCAAACAGAGCTAGGACTGGTTTCCTCTGAAGACAAATAGAATTTTCTGCTTTTTAAAGGCTGATTCACACTAAGCTTTTATTTCAAACTGAATTATTTTACCACATCATGGTGCAGAAATGGAATTACATAGGCAGTCTAGTTAAACATGCTCCTGAATAATTTGAATGTCTCATGCAGCCATCCCACATAGAAGCAGGACAGGTAATATAATTGTTTTTTCAATAGGTTCTTAATTAGGCCTTGGAGATGTACAGGATCTGTATCTCCATTTCTATTTTTGTATGACATTGTTCCTATCTGAACTGCTTTGATTTAATGCAAGATGAATATAATTGATGGATAAACATACTGTTATATAGGTAGTACACGCTAAAATTTTGTGGCCAGTATACAGATTAACATCAGTTAATTTCAGAAGAATTTCTGTCTTCAAGCAGCCTGTGAACATTTTCACCTGATATTTTACTGTCTAGTCTACACTTTAAATGCTGTAAATGAAGAGAAATAAAATTATTACTTTTTCTCAAAAAGTTTACTTAATGTAGTGGTGAAAGTTAAGGTGTAGTTCTTTGGTGTAAACTGGAGGTATTTCAGGTATAATGAATCAAAATGGATTTGCAAACATGGTTACCACTGAAACTGTGTTTTTACTTAAGCACTGAAGTGGCAGGTTCACACTTGGCTTTGTAATCAAGGACCTTGGTCCAAGCTTGGGTTTTTTTCACAAATGTGAATACAGTGATTAGTAAAGTTGTTGTAATGGCATATGTGGAGAGTGAGTGATCGCCACAGAAAAAGCTGAGGTGAGTTAAGGTATCACAGAGCCCACACCTGAGCTGCCAAAGCAGAGCACTCAAGTCCCTCGACTGTTTTAGTGCAAAGTCCATTCCCAGCCAGCTCTTGCTGAAGTCTCTTAAAATGACCAAGGTGTTCTAACTTTAAAGAATGCAATGAGAGATCAGTCAGTCTTTGGGTCTGGTCCAGGTGTCAGGGACAGTAAACTCCAGGTAAGGAGCAGAGGCAAACAGCTGCAGCACACCTGGTGTTACACCGGTGCCACCATTTGTGCAGTAGGTCTCAAAATAGTCTTTTACTGACTTGCCTTTGAATAATCTCTGCTGTGTTCAGACCTTCACATGTGAGATGGCCACTCAGGGTTGTATAGTGCTGTATCCTCTAATAAAGGGTTCTGGAGATTGGGTTAATATGGATGGCACCTACTCAGAAAATATCGGGGGAACAGAGAGGGCAGTTTCCCAAACATCTCCATTGAAAGGGAACCCAGTGGGTTTGTAATTTTTGTTATATCTGAAATGGTTAACATTTTTTTGTTGATTGCTCTGTGAGCTACAGTGGAATTTAGCAAGCATCCCAAATGTCTGTAACATGAATTGTGTTTATCGTCAACCTAAATCAGTTTAAATAAGCTTAGTTCAACTGATGCATGCACAAATTAATTTTCCCTTTTATTTAACCAGCTTGCAGTCCTAATAAACAGAGTAATCAATCATAGCTGCCTTCATCTATAGCATGATTGTATATCTCTGATCAAGGAAAGGTAGAATAATTTCTCTCTAGTCCCTACTTAGTTCCCCCTGTAATCAAGGTTTCTGAATATAATGATTCACCTTAATGATTTTTACATTCCTTGATAGAAAAAAAAAATTTCTTTTTTTTTCAGTTTGTGTGTTTAAAGGATGATTACATTCAACATTGTAAAACTAATTTTAAAAGTATAAGATATTTTTTGTTTCTCCGTTACACAGAAAAGAATGCCAGTCTGACTCAGAGAACTCCTTGTAAACACAATGACAATGATACCATGCTTTGAACAGTTTGTACTGTGTACTCTTCCTTTTTAGTAATAGCTGGTTTGAGGCCACTGGCATCTTTCTTACTGATTGAAATGAGTCCAGGACTCTGGCTAGACATTTTCTCTCTTCATTGAATTATAAAGTGCCAAGTAAAACCTGAGGTTAGCTTTGTGTGAGATACTAGAAAAAGCCAAAACTATTAAAAACTTCCCTTTAGGTCACTGGCCTTCAAATAATGCTTTAACTTTTATGCTGAGCTATTTACACTTTATATCAGGTGTCTTTAATATTTTAATTTTATACATACATAGTATATCACACATTTAGTAATACTTACGTCTAGATGGGCAGTTATTAAAAATAGATTATGTGTAAAACATGATATTTATTTACAGTCCCATTTTACAACTTGGTAGTGCAATTTTGCCTCTGCCACTTGAAACTGCAAGATGCATCAAGGAAACCTTATGTTTTCAGTGGTTTATCTCAAAATGTGTGTTTAGAATTTGTCCCATTAAGTGCAGTTGATAATATTAGGAAAACAGCAGTCTGTATGACGAAATATTCCTACCGTACTAGTTATTGGCAATTTCTGGACTGCTAGTTTAGAAATACTGTTCCAGGCCAAGGTATAGCAAGGAGTTGACATTGAGATTAATCTTTTCCTCTATATTAAAAATAGAGCATCATTATGCAAAAATAGTAATTCTTTTACTGGCACAAAAGAAGGGTGCAGTGTACCTTTTTGAATAAACATTGTAATATGGCCTTAAACAACTGTGTGTCTTCTTGTTCCTTATGTGATTCCATTCCATGAATACAAATATTAAATACCTTTGGTCATTTAAGGCTCAGTAATTTGCTTCAAAATTTGACCTCAAATGTAAATTAATCTCATGTTTAAAGATAAATGACACCAGGTTTTAGGACAATAATATCATTTTGTACTTCTAGTTTCTTGCCCTTTTTTTTTTGCAAATTCTTTATTTTTTAAGTCTAAAGTTCAGCTGTGTTAAAATATGGCTAAGTGTAAACTTCGTGTCTGAAATGACATGAGGTCTTTCCAGCCGTGTTTTCACAAAATACTGCCTCACACATTTCCAGATAAATTATTTCATTCCAATATTTTGTTTATTTTGTTCTTTTAAAGAACTCCAGGTTTATGTCAAGCTATTAATTATAGCTGGATGACTCTGTTTTAAACAATTTGAGTTGATAAATGTTGTTTAGTAGTAAACTGGAGAAGCTCTTTTTCCTTGTAATGTATGAATGCATTTGATTTCTCTCTAGAAACTGATAGGTCTTTGTAAATTATCTGCTTAGGAGCAAGCCCAAATCTTTTGAATTTAACCTAATTCAATATTTTGGAAGTCTGTTAATATATACAGTCTTTGCAAGCCCAAAGAGTGAAAATTCTCCCCATTAAGCATGTGTTTAAAATTAAGCAAAGATCATTAAAAGAAAGAAAAGTAACATACTATATCAGTTTCTAAAATTATAACACTAGGCCAGAGCAGCAAAAATTAAGGAAGCAAAGCAATTTGTGGTGCCATCAATGTGAAAATTGTGCTCTGAGGAATGATATCAGTAGATGCACTCGGGTCAGAGAAGTTAAGTGAAAGAGGAGGAGGGAATGATCTGACAACCCTGGCTGGGAGGCCTAAGCCTGTGGATCCTCTGAATTACTCCTCTCCATAGGTGTTTGATTAGCTAGTGTGGCCAAATCAAAAGATGAGGGGAAAAAAGCCTTGGTATTAAGCCTGCTGTTACTAGCTATTATCACTTTTGTATAAATACAAACTGTTCTTCCTGGGGTTTTTTTTCCTATAGATTAACCATCTTTCTTTATATTAACTTTTTCATCAAAATTGTGTTTTGGGAATTTGCAAAATCTCCTTACACAGTGTTTCCATTTATGTTGTGGATATTATTTCAGTCCTTCCCCAAAGCTTTTGTGGTGCCATGTCTCTCAGAGCTCTTTTCTTGCTTTGGTTATCTGTCCTGTAATCAGTGCATACTCTTGCCTTGCATACAGCAGCTCAGATAAAGAATATGTCAGCTTTGTTGGAGTCCAGCCTCTTGCACATGTTTTCTCTTGAGTCTTAAGTCAGGTTTGGGTTAGGATTCCACAGGAGAGTGAGTATTAAGAATTCATTGATAGGTAATGGTCTGCATCATTGTATTACGTTTTGTGTTCCTAATATTTTGACACAAGAATATTGGAGACAAATGAGATTGCGTTTGTATTGATTTAAACCATTGTTGCTATGCAGTAGAATTGTATGTCCCTTTGAAAGAGAGAGCGAAATAGGAGTGGCCTTGTTTTTACAGGAATGGAGAAAATAAAATTTCTGGTACTGTGGCAAGTCTGTTACTCCTGGAGTGGATTTGTTGATGAAATCTTTCAGGTGTATGGTTTTTCCTGTGACTTTGTCCTATTTGCTCAAGTTAACTACTGAAGTCAGCCCCAGGGCTTGTTTACATAATTGTAATAATGCTTTTCAGTGACTCTGGAGAGAGCTTACGCAGCGGATTTTATTCATTGTGTGATTTCTTAAGTGTTCTGGAAACTTGCATCATTCTCTTTATTGAACCTTTTTTTTGGCCCCAAGAAGATACCAGAAGCTTAAAGTGGGTGATTTTCCTAAAACCCTTGCAAATACAGCAGCTCTCCGTCTCCTATGAGGGTGTCACCTCGGAAGGCAGGTGCAGAGCTGTTTGCCACAGTCAGACGTGATGGTGCCGTTCTAAATTAAATCTACCCGAGATGGTTAGCAGGGAGCTAATCAAATCACTTCCACCATTTGATCTGCTCCCTTTGCCTTGCATTATCAAAGCTCATTTAAACTGCTTTAAACTAGATCTGAGCTGATAAAACAGATACATCTGTACATCTGTGATCACATTTTCCTGCTCTTGTTTGTATTATCTGAGCCTAAAAACTGGGCATAAAACAGCCTAAAACCAATGACAATTTATTGTATACTGTACCTTGTCGTCTGAACGGTTCTATTAATTTAGCCACTCTTTGTTTTGTTTTGAACAATGCAGAATAGCTTTTCATCACCATGTAGTATATTTAACTAATATAGCAGATGAAAATTAATATTCTGCCTTTAGAATTACCTCATTTCCTCATGGGTAGTAGACAATATATAAAAAGTTGTTGGGGCATTGCTTTAAAAGCACTGTTACTTTTTTCCCCACTTGAAAACAACAGTCATTTCCTGTGGATGGTGTGTAATCCCTACATAATTAATAGGCTTTTCAGCCGAATATTGGAATGAAACCAGTCAATATTGTGTTCCCCCATCCCCAGTTGTATTACACCAGATCAGTACAGTGAATGTTAACTAAACAGACCTAGAAGCAGAAAAGAACTGGGCTGTTAGGAGAATTCTTACGAACCTCTTTCTCCCCTGCATGTTTGTAAAGCTGTCATTTTTAGTTTTGGTTTACTCATCAGTGGTATTCCATTGTCAGTAATCCATCCTCAGGTTTGATTTGTACTGTTGTGTCTGTGCCATCTGCAACACCTTTGATCTGGCAGCTACAGAAATTAGGCAGTTGAAGGTGAAGCAGTCACTGGGACTTGATTCCTGATTAGTTTTGCAGGCATTTTTAATGCTTTTTCATCTAATTAATAAATCACTACTTAAATTAAACCCACCAGGCTGAAACAGAGGTAGAAGGATGAGGTCAAGACTTAAAGCAAGATATGATTGCTTACTGTATGTAGTACAGATAGGACAGGATTTTGCAAAAGCCTTCAGTTTCGGAAAGGGTTGACAGGGTGCCTCTTTTTTCCAAGTGAAACTACTTACCTCTTGGAGCTGGCAGGACAGTTGAAGTATTTCTGAACACTTAAAGAATTGGATGGAAGGGGAGCAGTTGCAAAATGGTTTTCTGTGTGCTGTGCTTAATGGTGAACCACGTTTTGAAAGATTTCAGTTGAATGTTGAGCATATTGAAAAAAAACTCACTCCCCTCGTGTTTAAAGGGTATTTGATTACATTAAAGGCTCAATTATGGCTTTGAATTTGCATTCAGATTTTGGAAAGTAACAGCATAGCTTCCAGTTAAGATGTCTTTCATATACGAGTGTCTCCCCCAAATACTGGTGCTAGCACACATGGTAGCAAGGCAGTGTTTGCTGCATTTTGACTATTAGTCATAGTCCATGCTGGTAAAAGACAATCAGATCTAACTCACCCTCACTGTGAAACAGACTAATGGTTTAATAAGTTTTGGTCAGATACAGCTGTTCGTATCTATGGCAAGAACACTGCAAAAAGGGGTATTGAAGCATTATCCCTGCAAATTAATTTCACTCTGACACAACTTCTTATTAGCAGTAATGTGCAGGAAAACAAATTGCAGCAGGTTGACCTTTGGTTTCCTCAATTTTATTCCCACTGACTATGGCAGCAATACAATGAAGAGCAACATAAAATCCCAAGTCTGTAATAGCATTTGTTCAAAAGGCTTTGCAGGCCATACAGCAAGAAGTGCAAAACCTGGCCAGCGAGGCCACAGTGCTGTATTGAATCTGCCCAGCCATGGCTGAGCTCCCTGCAGTGGAGTTCTGCCATTCCAGAAGTGTCCTGCAGCCTCCTGGGGTCACCTGCACTGTGGTGACAGCTGGGACTCTCCAGGCTTCCAGCTTCTGGCTGTCAGGCTCCACAGGGGTTTCAGCAAGGAACAAATTACAAGGCATATGAATACCATTATTGTACACTTGGACTTCATGATCCTAGAGGTCTTTTCCAACCTAAATGTTTATTTTATTTCACATACTGCTTTTGTCTCCAGATCTTCTATTGCCTACATTACCTGTAAAAACTGGGTATGAATTCTTGTATATTTTTTTATGCCACAAATATTTCCAGATTGGACCATTCACTCTTTCAATAGCAGTGGTAAAAAGTGACTGCTATCAAAAGTAGGCAGATGACAGTGATCATCATACTTTTCTTTTTTTTTCTCCTTTTTTCTTTTATTTTACTGTCAGTTATCTAATTAATGCTGCTTGAGATAGAGGAAGTCAGGTATTGATTTCAGCAGATACTGTAAATGTTGCCAAGTTTAGTCAGCTGTGTCTTGGAAATAGAAAACTGCGAATTTTCAGCCACCCCAGCGTAAAGATAACCTTCATTCTGAATCCCCCAAAAACTAAGGAGAAATAATGCAGTTTTAAAAGCATGACAAAGAAATGAGAAAAGGCAAAAATAATTGTGGGATGTGACATAAGAAAGAGTGAGCTTAGAAAGTGGATAAACCCATTCTTTTGTGCGCTTACATGTAGCCGCCCACATCCCTCCTCTTCATCCTTGTAAACTGTGCCTTCCTTACAGCTGAAAGCAGTGAGGTTCTCTGAGTACCTCGGGATCACTGTCATGCCCCTGCTTCACTTGAGAGCCATAAAGTCTCATCCTTTAATAGCTCCAGTGGGTTTAGTCAAGAGCTTTAATGCAAGTTCTTTGGGAAAGAGGCTTTGGCTTTACATCCCTCGTCAGAGGAACTTGCCATATTGTGCAGCAGTTAAAAAATAACTATTAGTACCAGCAATCAAAACAAGGAGAGTAAAAAGTAAAAAAGGCAAGAATGTGTGTTTCTGCACATTTTCTGTTGGAAAATGGATTATACTTTCTGCACTTCATTCTCATCTACTATGGCAATGCTTCTGCTCTTGTTTTGTTGCTTTTCTGGAAGATGAACAGAGGGAATATGGAGATAAGCAATTGTAAAGGGAATTTTTGGTTGTCTAAGCACATACACAAATTAGATTTCCCCTCCCCTGCTTCTTCTGGGTATCTGCCAATTAATAATTTAAATTAACTGGATCTGGAAGGTTGGGAGTGTGACGAAATTCAATCAACCTTGAATTCAAAGTCAAGGCTTTTTTTTTTTTTATTGTGAAGATGGAGTGTCTTGAAGAGAATTTTGAAAGTGAAGATATGTGTAGTTTATATCCTGTGATAAAGTTTGCTATATCATTTTGGGATTTTGTTTCGTTTTTTCCATGTATTTTGTCCAGCTAATTACCATGAAACACTGGTGAGATGAATAAATCCTAAGTGAACTATTATAAAACAGTTTACAGTGAGATCTAAATAAAAAGATTAAGTTGTTTTTCCCAAGGTTGCAGAGTTGGAATTGAGAATCAAATGTAATCTTCGGGAATCACTCTTCAGCCTAAACTGTGTAGTTTTTCTCATTATTTTGAATTACAGAACACACTTCATTAGGACAAAATGAAAGAAGCTTGAAGTATTTTCTCTTCATGTTGGTGCTCATATGACAGTCTTATTTACGATTTCCAGTGCTGCAGGTGTTTTTCTTTCTCTTAGCACAAAAATGGCTTAGAAAGTGTACAAGACCAAACATATGACTTGGTGCAAAGGACAGCATCTCTGGATAAGGCTGTTTTTTTCTACGGGTGCTGGTGGCTTGTTACAAAATTTTGTTATATTCCAGGCTTTTAAGGCAAGATGAATTGTATAGGACATGAAAACAAGTATGTTTCTTTTCAACACATTTTTAAGCTCATATAAATAGACTTTAACGAATAATTGCTCTCTGGATTTACTGCGAATTTCATTTACTGCCTCACTCACTTGTGTGGTCATTATTTAAGGTGATAGCTTAAGAGTGATTGTAAAACCCATGTGATTTCTTTTTTTCTAAAAAAGGATTTCTCTTTACTTAAGGACAGAAAAATAATTCAGTGGGTATAGATCTCTTAATATATCATTCAATTTTTTTCTGTAATTATTCGATACAACTTACACCTGCATTGCTGCCTGTGCACCATATTCACACTTGAGCAGAGACATTTTCAGTGGCAGGAGCAGTGCTGTAGAGGACAGAGCCATGGCAGGAGTCCTCAGGGCTGCCAGATGATACCTGCCTGTCATCTTTCTCTGACCAGAGCCAGCTTACCTAGGGCTGACTGAAGCTGATAAAGCACACCTCTCCATTCTCTGGGAAAGTTTTAAAGTTCCCAGTCTTTTTCTCAGCTCTCAGCCTCCTGAGGCTTTCTTTACTCTTCCTAAAAACCCTTTTACCTTTTAAATTCCCACAGACTGAAGCTGATAAAGCACACCTTTCCAGATGTAAATCAAGGTTACAAAACAAATCTGCAGTTGAACCAGGCTTCAGAATCAGGCATCCTGATTTTTATCCATTTGGTTCTGTTCATTAGTGCTGTTCACAGTAAGGTAGCACCTTATGTAGTGCTCAGACTTAGCAGCTGAGGAGTGACACCAGGGGCCCAGGGGATGCCAATCCCCAGCCAGAATGGACTGAAGGCTTGTCACAGCTCCTCATCCTGGAACAGCCTGCTTCCACACACCAACGTCCATCCCTGCCCAAAGCAGGTCAGAGCTGAGGAGAAGGAGCAAAGTTCTGCAGTGAGACCCACATCTCATACCAGGTTGCATGCCAGAGTGAGCACATACCTGGGGACTTCATTCTGCCTTCAGCCCTGGTCTCTGTAGCTAAGCCAACCAAACAAAAATGTGTCTGGGGTTCCAGTAATGGTTTACAGGCACAGTTCAGCTATCCAAGAGTGGCATTTTCACTTCTAGTATGTTATGGAGCATTTGTTTTCCTTGGTTGTGAGGTCAGAGAGATTAATGTGTGACTGTGTCGTGTACCAGATATACTTTTAAAACTGTGGAGAGTTTTGAACACAGTGAAGGAAAATGTCAATTCTCTGTCAAAGTATAGACCAAGGAGTTTAATACTGGGAGATGTAATCTGGACTTCAGACAGAGCAGTTCTCCTATGAGTCCCTAATAGAGACAGAAAACAATATTCTTTAGTGAACTTTACTACAGCACTGTACTAAAGTTATAAAGTTGTTCCAAGTGAGAGAAAAAAGGCATGTTGCATCTTTTTTATGTCTCCCATGACTTTTTGCATACTGTCACTTTTTTGTTATATTTGCAGCTCCATAAAGTGTTTCTCATCTTCCATATATAAAAGTATTTGAAACCAGCATGCCATTCATCATCATCATCAACAACAATCTCTCTTTAAGTTGTTGGAAGTTGATGTAATGTCCAGAACAGGAACAGAATATGAAAACCAGTCTAGCAAGTTCCTGGAATAGCTGTTGTACAGAAGTTGTTATCTGCTGCCTTAGTTACAAGTCCAAGTCCTCAGGCATTTTCTGTCATGTGTCAGTGCCCCTCGTTGATGTGTAGTTTGGTTTCACTTACAGCCTGGAGCTACACAGTAATGAGCCAAACAGGACAGTTGAAGCACCAAGGGCACCTCAGGTTCTTTCCCAATCTGATATTCTTGGGTAGATAAACTGTTTACTTCTGTACCATGGGCTTCACCTTCTCTGTGGTCTCCCAAACTACAGCTGTGCTTTGCTATACTTTACTGTGGAAGGAGCCTTCAGAGGCTACGAGCATCTCGGCAGTGTCAAAATTGTTTTTATTGTATCTACTAACACCATGTATGTCGATTTCCCTGAGTGGTGGTGGTACAGGTGGCAAGTTACCCATTCTGCTGAGCAGCAATCTATACGAGTAACTGGTTGTCCTCAAAAGGGAATGTAATTCGCGGTCTCTGTTGGCTTTCCTAGAGGTGTTTGATTGTTATGTTTCAGTCAGGTGGTTTTAATAATGCTGAGGTCAAATATTTGAGTGTGGACTTTTTTCTTACTACTTCCAAGACTATGTGAAGGCAGCCTCAAGGGAATTTTTTGGAGGAATTTATTCAGATGCTGACTGTCAATAGTATCTCCAATATAATTTCAGAAATGGGTGATAATGTGGCTGAGTGTTTGCTGTCGAAATAGAGCAGGGATCATAAGTACAATTCAACTCCTGAATGTAAATGCCTTGTCACATTTCCCTTTGGAAGCAGCAGATAACTAGACTGAACTGAGACTGAGGACAGTGTGTTTTTAATGACACAAATTGAACTCCTGCCAATGACAAATTTCAAGGTACATTGTGAAAATGAAATGATGCAGTGCTAGCTGAAGTGCATGACATAACTATGAATAGATGTACCCATGTGTACACAGCTCCTACCTTTCTGTACTTGGAGAACACAGTTTCACATGCACCAAGGTCGACAGAGTGGTTGTATCCTGCGAAGCTTATGTCATGCATGAAAGTACATAAAGACCATCTGGGAACTATAAAAATAGCCTGTCCTGGCTGGATGATTTGTGTGGTGGCCAAGGACTGATATGCTCATTCAGGAAATGGCAAAACAATGTCAAACTTGTTGGGAAATAACCAGGCTTATTTTCATCCTTGAGAATGGCCTGGTATCTCATGGAATGAAATACACAAGGAGACTTTCAACCCCTCGGTTTCTGAATACCCTGAAGCAGTCCGTGTGAACTGAAGTGGTTCACTGCAGGCAGTGGGAAATGTTAAGATTATTCTTAATATTTTAAGATTCCAAATTTGGTATGTCTGAGAAAGACTGAGAGCAATAGTAGAGTTTAACTCATATCTAAAATTGTTTTTCAGTTTTTATGCTTTGAAAAGGGCTTTTTTAGAAGTTTTTAGATGAGGTTATATCAATTTATCATAAAACAAAAGGCTGACCACATGCTGGTCAGCCTTATTTAGCTATCTTCAAATGGTTTATATAATGATCTTGTGTTTATAAAGCAGGACTGAAAATTTTTAATTGACCTACAGGAATGCAAAGCATACAACTTAAATCTGGGTAACATTGGCCAGATTTTTTTTTTTAAGCTCAGTCTAGGAAGGGTGATTCTAAGCCAACAGGCATATCTATAAACAATGAAACTCAATTGCAGCCTTTTTGTGAAGCAGAAGAAATAGAGATATTAATGATGACTGGTTTTCTGATGAGCATTTAATGTGTCATGGGTGTCACAATAGTGGCTTCTGAGCGCAGTTTTAATGAGGTTATCATACCTAAATGACCTCTGTTGAAGCCCTTAACCTGAACACTGACAAGTCTGTCTCCTGATTTTTATTGTTCATGGGTAGGTTAAATAAAGCTGTGTTCTTCAGCCACATCAGGCAGTCCAGGCACTATTTTAAATGCTGTTAGGAAGTCTAGGAGATGCTATTAAGAGAATAGCTGTAAACCACCTTCCTGGTCTGGTTTAACATTGAGCATCTAATTATTGCCATACATTTCTGACCTCAAACCTGCCATTTTATACTGAAGACAATGTATTAGTCTGAAGGACCTGGATGCTATTCTGTTAAATCGATTGTGAGTCCTCTAAAGGCTTGTTCTGCCACTTATTTATATTACCTGCCACCAGAGTGGTGTGTACAGACAAGGAATTCTGCTGTGCCCTATTGTTTGAACAAAAGCTAACTAGTTTTCTTTCACACTTTTGGCTAAACTTGGATCCAGATTAGAGATTTGAAAGGGCCATGCCATCGTGTCCCCAGTGCCTGCACCAGAACATTTTGTTTAACTTACGCCAGACTCAGCCAAAATTTAATCTGATCTGTGGGAAATAGGAACAGCTGTAGACTTCAGAGGGAGTTTGATTTCTGAATTAACACAAGATTTGAGATGTACTCACAGTTTTTTGGTCTCCTGTTCGGTTTTTTTCATGATTATAATTGTATAAAGAGGAGTGATGCACTTCTTTTGAATGTGGAGGAACATACAGGATATACTCGGTACCATGAGAAACTTGGGGGTTTTTTTATTTTTACAGAGGTATAAGAGGATTTAGTGTGGAAGAATCTGTTTTCTTCATACAGGGATAGTTTGATCTTCTATCTGAATGAAGGCAGAATCTTCAGAATATAGTGTTTTCACATTTAATATTAGTTATATTTCAGATCTTGTCTTTGGAATACTTACTTACACTGTAGTTTTTCATTTTTCTCTGTGTAATCTCTTACTTCTGAAAGTGACATGAGTATTCTGCTGCTACCTAAAGAAAATGTATGATTTCTTGAATGAAGGCAAAAAGGTCATTTTACGTAAGAGGTATAGTTACAGGCACCCGTTCCCCTGGTGAAAAAAATGTAACACATTTATTCCACTTGCTGAACACAAGTCTTCATTCATGTGTGATCTTGCAGGAAAGGAGAAATTGAAGCTGGGTTTTTTCCCAGGTTTCTTGAGTGGTTTCAAGTGAGGGAATGTAGTGTGGGTGTTCCAGGAGTTGTGAAATCTTTGGAATACTGACTTGAAGCAGAAGCAGTTGTGTAACTTTCCTGTTTTATATCCTCACCTGTAATCAAAGTGTAAATGATGTTTCCTAAATACCATTAGAGGGTGCAAGTAAACAGCAGGAATTAAATAGAAAAGCATTTCTTCGCTCTTGGAATGGAGCCTCTCTTTAGCTGGCATTCTCGTCCACCACAGCTTTCACTGGGCCACATCGCACACCTGGCAGCCTCTCCATTCTTCACTGTGCCTGTGTCCTTGCCTTGTCATTGAAGCTTTTCTTTTGTTTCCCCAGGATGCACATCCACGTGCTCAGTCCTGCCCATCAGCTCTCTCACCATGCAATTTGCCACCAGTCTCCTGAATTTAAACCCTATACCTCAAGCTTGGCTCAGATCTTGCCCCATGTGCAAGTTCACAATGTCTCTCCTCAGGCTCAACTCGTTGGTTCCAGGGAGAAGCTCAGGGGATGGGTTTTGCCTTTGCAGGAGAAAAAGTGACTCCAGCAACAAGTGGCAGGAGAGGCTGTGCTGGTTGGTGGCCTTTGCAACTTTAATTTTACCATTCCCATTGTAAGATACTTGATGATGTGTTGTGTCTCTGTGGTATATGGTTCTGTGTCCTATGGATTAGTGAATGTAGGCATCGTGTAAGTGGCTTACTCTTTCAGCTTTACTTCATAGGCATTGTAGCAACTGGCTTTTAAATGACTTCATATAAGCACAAAAATTATAAAAAGTGTCTTTATAAGCAAAAAGGATCCTTATAAAAAATGAAATAAAAGTTATAATTTTGCTTTATATAAACTAATTTCTCCAGTTTAAAAATATACCTGCTGCAACAGAGTATTTGCTTAGAAAAGTGATTATAAGAGTTGAGACATTATTTTCTCACTGGTTAGCTCACATGAAGTAAAATAATTGTAAGGGTCTCATTTGATATTAATGGATATCTATTGCATCTTAGTGACTTTATATGTCTTACAGAATTGTTTGCAAATTTAATAATATAAAGACCTGGACTGTACTTAGTGATGAAGTAACAGCAACACCGTGCATGAACTCCTGTCCGCCCCCAAAAAAGTCTTAATTGCTTGATCTGGGTATGTATAAATGCTGTATTGGAGTGTCCATGTCACATCTTAAAATTAGAAACCTGAGAATTTAAGGAGACATGCTATAATCCTATTACTAGTTAGATCACATACAGTAAAACCGTTTAAAGTTGTTTGTTTAACAGGTCTCCATTGCATTTTAGTGACTACATGTCTTACAGAGTATTTTGCAGTTTTAATACTCTTGGAAGACTTGTGCGTAGGGCTAAAAGTGTCAGTGGCTAAAAAGGAAGATTTCTTAAGGAAATATCTGCAGTAATATTTTCCTTTTTTCCATTCTTATTTCTCTTTTCTTAAAGAGAACAAAAAGCTTTTACCCAGTCAGGTAACAGTGATATATTTGTATGAAACATAGAACAGGTGAAACCTTCTCTGTTTTTAAGATTACTTTCACAAGGTTTTTGATTGGAAGGAGGATCATCTTCATCAGTGTATTTGGTGTGGCAAACCTGTCTTTTGGACCTAAGGGATTGTAAGCATTTGTAAACATCAGGTTAAATCTTGAGACATTTGTTAAAAAAGAAGAGAAAGGAATAAATTCTTGCATGATTGTGAGTCTTACAGTTTTCTTTGCAGGCATTAGGGTTTAGAATATCCCTTTTCTCAAGAGCTCCAGGCCAGCACTGTACAAGTTGGTAGTCAGTAAAGTGATGGCTCTATGCTGATGCATTTTGTTTGATGGCCTTTTTTCTAGTTTATAGTACCAAAATATTGCTCATTGACAGCAGAGCCATGTTAAAAGTGGCATTGACAAGAACAAGTTTAGTTTCTTTTCTGTCTTTGAATGCAGTCCCTGAGAATAAGTATGCCTTGAACAGTGTTTATGTGCATTTCTTATGGTCAAAGGAGTCAATTAAATATTAGCAGTTTATTAAGAGTTAAAAATGTAAGCAGTTTTCAAATGAAATTTGATCCAAGTAAAATATAGGTCTTTCTAAGGAAACAGCTATGCCATTAAATAAGTCTGTGCTTAACTGAGAAAGAAACAAATAGGAGAGGGGAAAAAAAATCTTACTCTCTGTTTTTTAAATTATACTTTTCAATTTTTTTAAAATAGTTCCCTAAACTAGCTAAGTCTTATAGTCTAGTGCTTAGGAGAAAAATCCTTGACTCATAAAAATAATAAAAGTAAGATGTAAATAAATAGAGCTTCAGGGCATTAAAGGTCATCCAATCTAGATCTGCAGGAATAAGTGACTGTTAAAAATTAGTATGAAGGACAGCAGAGAAATTTAAAAATCATATTTTGATTATAATATTTTTTCCTCTGAGCTACTTGTTGGGAGGAAAGTATTCTCTGCTGTCTGGTGAGATGAGACACCTGAGCCTACCATCTCAGCTGTCCATACACCTGTAGCCATGATGCCCTCTGCCCTTCCCAGTGCATGTCCCGTCCCTCTCCCTCTGCCATGCATCAGCCTGTGGCTGCTTTCCCCTGTGTAAAAAGACTCTGATCCCCTTTGTCAGAGATAGCACTGCCTTCCTGAGTAGGAGGCAAAGTTAATACAAGGAAAATATTTTGATAATTGAATTACAGCCTCTAACAAACCCGTGCAACATGTATACAAATAGTATTTTCAGAAGGCTTTATTTTAGTCAGATGTGCACGGATTTTCAGCATGACAACAAAGGCTCTACCATGAGAGCAGCCTCTCTGCCAGACATCAAATCCCTGCTCCAAAATATAGAGGCTCTCAAAATTCTCACTGAAACACTGAAACTGTATAAATATTGGCAAAATTGGGTTTTCCCCACCTTCACTCTGAAACGACTGAACTATTTTTGCTTATGCCTTCTAGAAAAAAAAAAATTGCCTGAGGCAAAGACTCACTGTGGAGCTTTACAGTCCAAATAGTTGAAATGGAGTCAAATTATAAATGATAATATAAGCTTATAATATGTCATGCTTAAATATAGGTGTTGATGTCTGTTCCTTGCATAATACTACAAAGGCCTTTGAGTTTCTGTAGAAATAAGGAGACCAATTTTATCTTCTCTTAATAAGGAAATGTAAAACATATGTAAAAAAGAGTACTGAGAGTGGAAAAAATGGAAGAAAATTTGTCGTTGGACAAATGCTCCTATTTAAATCAGAGTTTCATTGATACTGAAAAATACTGAAATGTATATGATTCATGATTCAGCAGCCTGATACTTGCAATAAACAAGTGATTGATTAATTAAGAGTAGTTACAGGTCCTTGCTGCTTTTCCTGGTCTCTCAAGCAAGCCGCTCAGTTCTTTGCTCCATAGTGAAACAAAATTTCAGTAACCTGTAACCAGGTGTAAACTGTGCTCTCCTGGGAGTTGGAAAATGCAAGTTTGAACCTGCTAATTCTTAAGTGAATACTTTAATCTTCAGTCTCTTAAATCTGTTATACCACTTCCACTGCCACCTTTCTCCTTTTTTTTTTTCCTTTTCACATAAAAGTTCTGAGTCAGTTCTCCACAGCCAAAAATACAAGTCAGAGCCTGGATTTGGAGCGGAAATTTGAAGCAATGAATCCCAGTCTCAGACAAGTGTCTAATCCACGTCTACAGGAAAACATATAAATCTTTGAAACAGGCACATAACTCTCCCTATTCCTTGCAGAGGGAATTTCGTAGCTAACTAGTCTTTGAGATTATGTTCCAGGAGCTGGATGACTAAAATACCCACTTGGTTACAGTATCCTTAGAAGATCTAATAGGCATAACAGTATGGAGTGTTATCCTATCTAACTTCCTGCATGTCTTTTCCAAATAAAAGTTCTTTTTTCCAAATAAAATTAGTAAAGAGGACAATGAGTAAGATTGTTCCAGTTTGGAAAAATTGCTTCCCTTGAGTTTGTGCTGGTACTGATGTGCATTTTAAGGCCGTATGGAGGTTTTGCCTCTTTATAACCCTGGTGTAAATTCTTTTTGTGTGAACTAGAAGACACAAATAATCTGGGCAGTGTGAGTGGGAGCACAGCCAGTTGATCAAGGCAAGGGATTGTCCCTGTCTGTGTGACTCCTGTCAGACCACATCCAGATCCTGCATCTGGTTTTGTCACCTGACACAGGGAGGATGTGGACAAGCTGGAGAGGACACAGGCAGTGGGGCCGGAGAGTGGCACTGTGAGGAGGCAGTGGGGGAGAAGGGGTGGCTTTTGCAGCCCTCAGCACCCACAGGAAGTCCTTGAGATGGAGCCGGGCCCCTCACAGCGGCGCGGGCTGCAGGGGGAGAGACAAGAGGTACAAATTGCAGCAGGTTTGGACTGGGTTTAAGGAGAAGCTTTTCCCGAGGTGTTCCCATGGAGAGTGAGGCAGTGGAGCAGATCACCCCAGGAGTCTGTGCCATCCCTGTCCAAGGAGGGTGTCAAGCTCTGAAGGCTGCAGGCCGTGGGCGGCCTGGTCTGACCTCAGAGCTGCCCCTTCTTTGGGCAAGGGGTAGGACTAGAGACCTCCTGAGATCCCTCCAGCCTGTGACCTTCAAGCCTGTAGGCAGCCAAAATCCTACTGGTGTTCAGCAGCTTTTATAATATTTCTGTGCTAGCAAGCATATGATTGACATCTACTTCAGCCTTTCTGATCACCTCTAGCTTCCCTGGAGTCCTTCTTAGAGGGAAGGCCAAAAATGTAGAATATTTTTATTCTCTGATAAAGTGATTCTTGTCCAGGGATTAAAACCTTTAAAAGCTTCTCAAACTCTGTATGTATGGATTTAAGGCTTCAGTTCTCTGTATCTTGATTTTTTTAAAGCACGGGAGTTCTTTTTTTCATTTAATCTGAGCTAACTAATAGCTGTGTCATAATATATTAAAATCCTTCCTGAGAAGTATTTAACTGAAACTTTTTATGAAAACCTTAGATTATGTCATGTCTGTCTCTGACTCCCAAAGGATTTTTTAGTTCATCTTAGTTTCTCGGCTGTTTAGCTTCCTCAAAAAGGAGGTTAAAAAGCTTTCCTCTTAGCTTTGCCTTTTAATCTGTAGAATTTGCTATTTATATTGGAGCTGTGTAGGACTTAATGATGCTGCCACCAGAAATGTGACTCTCTGTCATTTTGTGTTTTTCATTCTTCACCCACAAAAAGCCAGGAAAATCTGAAATTACAAAGAGACTGCCTCACCCATCTTGGACTATTACAGCATGTAAAGGGGGGAGGGTGGATGAAAAGGCAGATAATATGTGTGATAGTGTTGTACAACTTGGATTATATTCGTGGATACACTATGTGTGAATTTTTTTCTTAGCTGTTTAAATCCTGGCTGTAGACCATCGAGAGGAAAAGTTAAAAGAAAGATAAATCAGTATCTGAAATTGGTGGTTGAGGTAGTTTTTATTAGACAGAAATTTCTCACCCTTTATTCTTTGTATTGATTTTTAATAGGAAGTTTCTCTATAAAATATTTAGCAATGTGAATGCAGAACAATAACCTAGAAACAAGCTTTTTACTTCAGTGATTGCTTAGAAGTTTCTGCAGTCATTGTTTAAACGCAAATTATTTCTCCATCCATCTTCCTTTCCTCTCCACCTTCCAATGAGGAAAGTAGTCCTATACCTTCCATAAAATGGAGACATTTAATAACCTTTCTCCAGAGCTCAAACCAATATAAGCTGGATGGTTATGTTAAAAAAAAACCCAAAACAAAACACACACACACACACACAAACAAATGCTGCAACAGATTTCCACTAAGAACTAAATACACAGCAGTGAAATATGCTGAATTTTTATATAGATTTTTCTGTTCTGCTGTGCTACCCTATGTAATCTTTGTCCTTACAGCTTTTAGCATTGACATTCTCTTAGGATTATTCAAGGGAAAACATGAATATTTATAGCCATAGTTAAAATCTTTATAAATAGTTTATAATAAGAACTGCCGTAATAAAAGTTTGAAATAGTTTCCATTATGGTTCTTTGTTTTTATATATTCTAAAATTTACAAAATACATGTTTTGGGAGGGGGGGTGAAATTTTCCATGCTGTGAGTCTGAAAAGTATTTTTCCTCATTAATTTGGAATATAATCCTTTCAGCTATTTTGGAATTAGAGACAAATGGGGGAAATGCTTTTTCCCTTTGTACAGTAATAATAATAAAAATAAAGAAAATCTTCAGATATATTTTTAACAATACTACAGAGGGAACAAGTTAAGGTTGAAATATGTGGCAAGATCTACTCTCTTTGCTTTCTGAGGGGGAAAAAACCGTTGAAAATGATGGAAAAATAACATCAAACTACTTCCAGTAACATCTGCTGTGCTTATTAGCAGAAACTAATAAAAACACACCCCCTTAATGACATCCCTGCACATTCTCTTTGCCTCAGGCCATCCAGACATGACCTAGCTGAGCTGCTGCAGCTCCCTGCTGCTCTCTAGACCTTGGTGGCTCTCGCTTACTGGGCAGATCCCAGATTGTGAGGCGTCAGGGATGTCCCCATCTCCACCTCCATGCGATGAACAACACTGGTCCTTCTCCTGTCCTTTACTTCTAGGAACCTGCAGCTGTGTGGGGCCAGCCTGCATGGCTAGAAAACTGTGAGTTGGTTAACCTAGCACAGATTTGTGATGGTTTATCTCAAGCAGAGCTTTGCTACGTCCAAGACTATCACGCAAGTTACCAGTGTTGTCATGAGACAGTAGTACCAGAATGGTTTTCACTCTTAGTTTTTCTCCAGCTGTATTTGTGTCAAGCTGTCCTGAAAGATACTAAGCCAGGATGAAATTCATATATGCATGGAATTGAAACAGGTTTTACTGGGTATCTGGGTCCTATGGAGGGATGTAGCACACAAACCTGCAGGTATGTGGACGAACAGGCGCTCCTGCATGGTGGCAGTGCTGTGTCTGTGCTCCCACTTGCCTGGAGAGCTTTGGGGGTGCCTCACAGCTCTGGGACAAAGGGACAAGACCAAGTCTGAAAGCCTTTGTGCTCACTCCTCTGCGTGCCACTTCTGTGGTCTGGCAGTGCTCAGGCGACCTGTTGTAGCATGTTGGGTACTGGAAGTACCTACCACTGCACTGGGCACTGACACCACTGCAAGCAGTGAGGTGGTAGTGGTCTGGTTTTTATAAGGAGGATTTGCCCTCAGGATGGTTTGGGAAGCAGTTTGTGTAAGGAACATGGTAAAAAAACACACATGGATGTTTTATCCTTACCTCGCACTTCAAAAATAAGGTGCACAATCAAGACACAACCCAGTTCTGCAGTTAAGTGCTCAGATGGGTTTGGAAAAATCAGGATTTTGACTCCAGCTACCAGTTTTACCATTTTTAGCAGCAAAGGTAAAAATCAGAAATAATCAAAAAAGCCTTATTCAGATATTCTGTGTTTTTGGCAAATCCTTCAGACTGTCTCTTGTTTGTCCTTCCAGGCCCATTGCTCTTGTGTTCCTTGCCCTGCAATTGCCTCATTTAAAATGGATGCCATGGCTGGTAGTCCCCACTACCCATATAGCAGATGGCTCTGAGCCTTTTGGAGGCTTCTGGAAGCTCTTTTAGTGTCCCAGAAGCACAGTGTCACCTCAAAGCCAGTCTTTTCTCTGCTAGACCATTGCCTGTCTCATCACAGTTGGTGCCTGCCAGTGCCCATTCTTACAGACCAGCTCAGGACTCAAGATACTTCACATTTATTTTAGTGTATATTTACTATTAAGTGTCAGCTGAAAAAGAAACTGCACTTTATTCTAGCTTTTTGGGGGAAATGTTCATTCTAAAAGTTCAGCTGTGTTATTTTACTCACATCTGAATCAGGTACAGCCGGTTCTGGTAGGAACTCATGCCATCACATTTGTTTCATCTTGAAACTCTTAATGTGAAGTACAAATGGAAAATTAAAATACTAATATTTTGTTTTGTCGAGGTTTTACCAAAAATCCAGGTATATTAAGTGAAAAGTTAAATTTGAGATAGTATTAATATATTTGCCCTCTCACTAAAATTAAAGAAAATGGGATATCACTAGAGCAATTGTGCCATCTTTTTAAAGTTGCAGTCTTCCATAAAATTTTTGAGCACATAGCTCTACTTGTAAGATTTAAAGCACATTTTTGTTGTATGACGTGCATGGAAACGCACGTGCACACAGACAATTGGTCACTACACTGTCAGACAATCATGTGTTTTGGCCTAATTGGTTTGAAATGAGTGGACACATACCATTGTCGCTGAGTTTGTCCTAATTGCAATTTTGTGCTCATGTAAGGAAGAAAATCCTTGGTTCTGTTTAGTGGCAGCATTCCCAATTGACTTCAGTTGTTCCAAGACTGATGAGGTATCCTGGTTCTCAGACTAAATCCAATCATGTGTCTTGATTTCTCAAGCCTCTGTAGTTCCTTCTTTTTTTATTTTCAAACAATTATTTTCATTTTGTTTGCAAGCTCTAGGTCTACTGTCAACTATGGCTTTCCCATTAGTATTTTTTTGGCTTTACTTCTCAGAGCTTTCCATATCATATATTAATGTAATTAATATTTCTGTTTATTAAAAAAATTGAAGGTGCCTCTTCTTAGGACGAAGCTATGAAAGAGGTATAACACAATTGCTCTAATTAAGAAGAGCGGTTGTTGTCTTTTTTTTCCTTTTTCCCCCTTAGCAAAGAGACAAAAAGGAAAAATCAATACTGGAAAACCCATTTCATTCTGCAGCAAAGGCAGTTGGAAAAGATCCACTTGAACTCTTAGAGCTGAAATGCTGGAAGCTGATGTAATTAAGTAAACCAGCTGAAAAGTGAAAAACAACCTGATCAAACTAAGGGATTATAAGTATGAAAGATCTGATGCATGGCTCAGAATCTTTTGATAGAGGAAGTGAAGTTTGCTGGGAATTTGGTGATCAAAGGCTTGTCTTCTGTTGATGATTAGTTATTTTGCTCTGGGAATTGTTGATTAATTGAAAAATGTTTGAATAGCACTTAAAATTTGTTGGAATATCTCTTGTTGCCCTTTCTTTGAATAAATAGATGTGGGTTTGGTTCCAAATATCTCTTCAGTTTAAAGTGTAATTGATAATTTAATGAAAAGTAGTATTCATGCAGAAATAAAGCTTTTTTGCAGTTATGTCCACCAAAATGTTTAACTGGCCAAATTATTTTTATAAATATCTTTGTGATACTTTTTTTTTTTTCTTAATTTTATTTTTGATAGTTTACTGGATGATGTGTTATTTTGTTAACATTTTTTCAGGACAAGACAACCATTTTGGTAATTCATTGCAGATTTTTAAAATAATAAATACAGTAGAAACAGTTACAATTTAAAAAAGATTCATCTGTTCAAAGGCAACTCTTTGTAGATATTACATTGTAAACCAACCTTCTCCCTGAAAAATATTTTGATTTTATTTAAATGAAAGCCTCACTTTTGCCAGATTTGCCCATACAGCATTTGATTCATCAAGAGTGAGCTCTTGAAGACAGAATTGCAGGTTAATTGATCACTACCATATGTCTGTAGGTGGTATTCCTCCTTTTTCTCTGATTGGCATTTGGAGCACTGATATGGTTGAGCTCACAGGCTAATAGTATGAGATACCCTAATGTGTCAGGATCCAAGGTAGGCTTTTATTATATCTATTCCTTTTTTTTCTGAAGCTCGAAGGTACAGATTCAGTTGTGAAACCTTTTCATTGGGATGTGTCTTACAGGCAGCAGTGAGAATGGGAATGAGCTGTGGCTCCCTGAGTTTGTTTTGGTTTAGTGTGGTCTTTTAAAAATCAGCAGAAGGTCACTGTAAATAAATAGACTTAAAACCAAAATAAGAGCCAAGCTTAACATTTGGCAGTGCAGGATTTCTGACAAGCCTATTGCCTTCTGTTATTGAGGTCCCTGTCCTTACTGATGTGCTATAAACATGGGTGACAGACATCCAAGTGAGACAGCACATACTGTACAACTCAATAACCATTCCCAAAGGAAATCACTCTGTTCTGGGGAACCTCAGCTTTTGTTTTCCCTAAAACAACAAATTTGCTACTGTTGTTGTAAAGAAAGCTTCAAAACATTAACAGTATAAGTGATACAAAGACATCTGTGAGCATCTGTAACAAGCGTAGATCTGAGATATTTGAATCGCCTCATTTTTGTCACTAATGGTTTGGGTGACACATGGTGCTCATTTACAGAGTGAAGGTAGTTCACATTTTTGCATCCTCATTAAGAAAGGCCAGGGAGATACGGTGCAACTCCTATAGTGAGCACATCTTGATTTGCCTTCTTAAGTGTAAGGTGTCTACAATGGGCAACTGCTTATGGTTTAGATACAGGGTTTTTGGAAGCAAGGTGTCTTGATCTTCCTTACAAGGAGAAATCAGGAAGTCATGTTTGTTCAAGCTGCATTTTGAACAGGGTGCACTGTTAATTTGGTCACTGACATGAGTGGAGTTAGGAAAGAACCATTCTTCCGTGCTTTATACCTTGTAATCAGGAGCGTGATGGTCTCAATTCCCTTGTCAGGATACTTGTGAAAAAAAGATGTTTTTCTCTTTAGGTTCATGAAGTGGCAATAGAGACTGTGAGGGAAGAAGAAGTAGAGCGTGCTCTTTTCCTCTCTCCCAGAAGTTTGGTTTGGCATTTTGAGAAAGCAGCATGCTGGAGTTTCTCCATGAGAAGAGGCAGCTGTGATAAAAGCCAAGACTGAGGAATGCATTGGTGAGGGCCAAGCAGAGCTCGTTAGCCTTTAGGGAAGAGCTGCTGGCTACTGACTGTTCTGGCTCTATGGTAGAGACACATCCGAGAAACACAGAAGCGTAGGGCTCATTGAAAGTTTCTGATGAAAGTATTTTTCAACAGAAAACACAGAGATTGCCTAAGTGACTCATTTTGTGAGAAGTGGCTTCTGGCTTTGCGAAATGTTTTTCATTAAAGTACAGAGCATATACAAAACAGTAACACATTGATTTGGCTGCACTGTCACAGTGCCTTCCTAGAGTCTGTTTTAGTAATTATGTTCACATTCTCTTCTCTGAGATGAGGAGACTGTGTTGGGTCCTGAGCACTTTGGTGCACAGATCCATCTTGGGTGAGAAAATGGGAGGGAGGATAAGTGTGTGAACTCTGGTTGCCATGCAGCGGGGCATCAAGTTGACGATGTTAAATGTTTGAACTTTCTGGAATGTTCTCATTTTTATGGAACCTCTGCTTTTTGCCTTTTTTTCCCCAAAAACAAATACACAATTTCTCTTCACACCTCCTTATCATTTTAATGGCAATGTTGTTGTCACCATTAAAATTTCAGTTGTAAAAAGACATTTTGGCCTTTGCAGGAGATAAATGAAAATTTGTATGTTTCAGCTGGGGTTTGGAGGTGAGGGGGGCGTGAGGGAAGAAGAGGACAGTGTTTAATTTACCACAGTGACCCAAAAAAAAACCCTCCCAAGAAGGTGACAACTGCTTAGCACTCAGTTAAAGAAGACTGGAGTTTGCAGAATTTTTCAAGGTGTAAGATGAGGACCAGACTGGCCATCTGATAAATTTCTGTCAGCAGGGCTGGATGCCCAAATGGGAAGTGCCCGAGTTGCTATTTAGGTTTCAGGTTTAGGTTTTAGTTTAGGTGTTTTCCCTAAATGTCTGACCTGTTTCCGCCTTCCTGAGGGGAAGATTGACTGGTAATTCCCAGTCTCTGTGGATGGGATGCTGGTTCAAGTAGCAAATGTAAACTATTTCCCAAAATAACCTTGGTCATCCCCTGTCCTCCTGGAGAGCAGGACATGGCCCAGGAGGACCCAGTGACCATCCTTTAGAAAAGAGGCAGAGGAGTTGAGTCTTCAGATGCTATTTCAAAATCGAAAAGATCATTTTCCCTGGATTTTTCAGCCAGATCTCCCTTATTTATGGCAGCAGTGCTAATATATGCCTGGCAAAGGAAGATCAATCCTTCTGAGTAAGGGGATGATGGGATGTAAATAAACTACTCTTAGCTGACCTGGCTCTCACTGTGCTGAACCATGGTTATATGTGAGGCTGCCTCCTCCAGACCCCCTTGCATGGCCCGTTAGCAGGATTCCCAGTGCCCTAGGAAGGTTTACTTTGAGAACAGTGGTGTGTGGGTGCCCAGAGCCAAATCAGCTCCTGTGGTTACTCTGGGAAGCAGGCTGCCCTGGCTGCCTGGAGCACAGGGCGGCATGCTGCAGTTTTAGCTTCACTGGAGCTGGTGAGCGCCCGGTGAACCATTGGGTTCAGCAAAAGACAAGCAAGCCTAGAAGCACAATGGTGGTATTTGAGGTAATATC
This sequence comes from Nicator chloris, assembly GCA_013400495.1. NCBI lineage: Eukaryota > Metazoa > Chordata > Aves > Passeriformes > Pycnonotidae > Nicator > Nicator chloris. The sequence continues at coordinate 233,495 of WAAE01013422.1, forward strand.
CCAGATTCTTGACCCTATATGGGAAGCATTTCTGCAAACCTATCCTGATAGAACTGTTCATTTTAAATAAATGTTGCATTTAGTTTTGAATGATCTTGGCAACCCATCCATCCACTGATGGGGTTTGTATGTTTTGCATCCATTATACATTGGGAAGTCTTAATTGGCTCAGGTGACACATTTGGGCATTCTTAAGTATCTACAGGATCACGAGCCAAATTTTTGAACTGAGGTTGAAGTAAATAGAACTTCCCATTATGTGTAATTGGCTGCAGGAAAAAGTGTTTCAAGTAAAGAAAGTTCAAACATGTGTGAATGCTTTTTGTTAATCCTCTTGACATTTTGAAGAATTAAGCTGTTATTACTGGTTTAAATGTGAAATGTCTCCAAAGGCACATCAGTATTGTTTATAAACTGCATTTCATTCCTTTTAAAAAACTATTAATCTAAGTAATACCAGTTGTCAGTAACAAAAGGAGGCCATCAATTAGCAGAAATAAATCTATCAGTGAGGGCTGAGAATTTCTCTGATTTCCTACAGAAGTAGGAAATTTCTACATTTAAAAATATATATTGAGGGCGAGGCTAGTTGTTTGTTCCTTATGAATCAGTCTTGGAGATACACAAAACAGAAGGATGTTCCTCTCCTCCCCACCATGTCTTTTTTAACTACTTTTATTTGGACTGTTTATTTGCAGAGAAAAAGGGAATCAGAAAGAGCATTAATGAAATTGAGTGTGGGCAGCCAAATTTCTATTGAATAGATTTTTCTGGGTAAAAGCCAAAATCTGTGTCTTGCTTTGGAGTGGTAAAGGCTTTACAGTTGTGTATCTGATTGCTACACTGGCATCTGTGGGAGAGAAGAAACCTTAAATATATGAGTGGAGATCATCTGGTTATTTGTGGCATGGTAACAATGTGTGTATAAAGATACAATCTGACACACATGTCAAAGTAATTCCTGTTGACTGACTTCATAGAAAACGCATTGTAAATCCAACTATTACTGGCTGTGCTTGGGATTCTGATACAAAGGTAGCTGCTATGGGAGGGGGGGGGGGGTTTCTGGAACTGAGAGACTGTTTTTCAATCACGCTGATTTTCTCTGATTTAGATTAATTTAAGAGAAGTCATCTTTAGAAAAACAATTACCCAGCATTCATCCTTTCCTTTGCCTCCCCTTTCCCAAAGCAACCCTCTGTATGTGGGAAATACCATGTTAATGTCTAAAATTTTCAGGATGCACCCAGAAATGGCATTTGAAGTGTTTTGATTTTTTTTTTTTTAAATAAAGTTCATGTTACCACAGAGTACGTCATTGCTGAAACTGAATTTTTGTAAGAGGTTTCATCTTTACCAACTTTCCTACCACCAAACTCTGAAGCATCTATTTTTAAAATGCTTTAAAAAGTGTGGGGTTTTTTTCTACCCACAGCTATCAAATTCTCTTGATTTATTACTATCATGGCCGTAGCAACGATACAGATGTATTTTAAGGACTTGGAGATGAAAATGGCCTTAACTGTTGCTGTGAACATCTCTCTTGTTCTTCATTGTACGGCAATGATTATGCAAAAAGGGCACTGGAGGTTATTAATTATTTGGGTCCAAGCCTGTTTATCTGGAAGAAGTGTGTATAAAGTTATACTGGAAGTGATGCTTTCACTGCCTGCAGTTGCCAGCCGTGGTAACTTCAGTCCTTACCACTATCAGTGGTTCCAGTCTCCTAATCATATGGCAGAGAAGTTTGAGCCCATTTTACAAGTGAGGGAATGAGGAGAAAAGGGACTGAGTGGCTTGCCAGGGCAATACGTGGCATGTGTGACAGGAATGGATGTTGGATACAGCTGATGCTGTCCTCAGCCAGAATCTAAGTAGAAAGCTAAGATTCATCTTTTCCAAAGGAGATGAAATTTTCCTTAGGGAGGGCGAATGATTTTCAGTACTTAGTTTCTTCTTGTTCTCCATGAAATGCAAACTGTAACAATTAAGACTCAAGTATTTGAGGAAGATGTCTGCCAAACTAGCAAGCTATGGTTTCAGATGGAAAACCAGCATCCGAGCTATTGATGAAATACAGCCTGGGATAATAAAAGGCTTACCAGGGTTCGAAAGACCTCCATTTACATAAATATGCAAAGACATCTGTTACAGTCATGAGTGACCTGCTGGTTTCAACCGTCAGCAGGGGAAGCGTCGTCGATCACCACTGCCTGCAGTAGCAGGTGCTACTTTAGGCAGCAGGGATTGCTGAAGAGGTTTTCGCTGAACAAAGACGACCTTTCCGCTTGCCAAGAAGAGACATACGGGAAATCAAAACAGCCGGCACACGCCTACGGTCTTCCATTTGTAGCGCGCGGTGAGAGCCCGGAGCGCGCCCGTGCAGCCAGAGCTGTATGTGATCCCTTATGGCTATGGTGTGGCTGACACCGCTGCAGAGTTTATGTCTGAGGAGTGCTTAGGTCTTTTAAAACCAAACTACTTAAGGCAGATTCCCAAACAGGAATGAATCATCAGGATTTAATGGAAAGCGTTCAAAACAAATTTATCATCTAAACCCAGTGTTTTTATTACCAGAGTATATGCCCAAAATAGTAATGTAAAACCGTAATCCTAAAGGTTGCAATTACTTAAATGAAAAATTGGAGTTTAATTCTTGCTCAGCATTAATCAACAGATATATTGTAATATTACAGCTTTATATAATGCAAGGATATTTTTCTTCCTTGTTGGTTCAAGGTATATGGTGTTCTCTCTCTTTCTCTTCCCCTCCTGCCCCATTCATTGCATAACGTGGTTTTGTAAGGAAAGAATCTGTCTTCACTGGATGAACAACTGGACAAAAAACTGGATTACAAGTTGAGAGCTGCAAACATATTATTATTTGGTGTATTATATATGACTGTGATTGCCAGCAATTCTGAAAACGCTCACAGTAAAGAGGAGTCTCCAAAGAACCTGTAGTAAAGCCACACAAGTAAAGTTGTTGACATTAAAAAAGTCTTCCAATATTTAAAGTGCTCCCTCTGACTTTCTCATGTGTGTTAAATACTGCTCCTGAATTGTACTAAAAGGTGCAGTACAGCCTGAGTGCTCGATTCACAGTATTTAACGGATGCCTCACATTGGGATATTACACTCTAATAACTTTATGACATCTTTAAATATCTTAAGAATTCCCACCTCTGTTTTGAGAACACATTTCATAGTAAATTGAGATAAAACAAAACCTGTTCTTTTCTCTCCTTTTTAACAGAGCGTGGATCACTCTTCTCGTAAACCTCATCATATTGAGGTTGGGCTAAGATGAGCATAACCAGTGACGAAGTGAATTTCTTGGTGTATCGCTATCTCCAGGAATCGGGTAAATTCCTTGTCTTTCTTCATAACTTCTGGTCATAAACGAAAGGAGGAAATTGCCTTTTTGCACGATACTGCTCTAGGAATATTGCCTTGAGTGTTTCAGACTGATAGACTAAATATTTCCTGCACAAACCCCTGTTTCTCTGAGATCCTGGTCTAGAACATAAGGAAAGTGCAAACATGCACAGGTACAAAATAAACATTGCAGTTAGGCAAAGCAAGAAGTAAATATCATTATGTTAAATGCTTTGGTAGTTATGCCAGCCAAAGTAATTTTTGGCAGCACAGGCAAAAAGCACGTATATATAGTATGGTTTTTTTCTTAGCTACTTGAAATTGTTTACACTTTTATGTTTGCTCTAAAGAGAAATTTGAGTGCAAGTTTCTGATGTTTCAGACCATTTGTAGAGTAATTATGTATGTAAACTGAGCTGCACAAGTGTCATCATGATTCTGTCTCCATACCACTTCCATCTCTACCTGTTTTCATATTGAAAAATACCATGGGGCTTTAAAATATTTTTTAAAAATTAAATTGAAACTTACATTTTTGATTTATTTTGTATCTATAGTCTTCTTTCCACTCTTTGACTGCAAGAAGTAGAAAAGGTCTCTTAGCTAATGGAAAATGTTCTGTTACTGTAGAGCTGATAGGGGAGCTGAGAAACATTTGCAAAGGATTTTTAACCAACATCACAGTTTACTTGGTACTGACCAGATGTTTTGTGTTCGTAAAAGTAGAATTGACTAAAAATTTTTCACGTTTCACGTGTTGAAACAAACAAACAAACAAATCTGTGGAAATGTAGATGTTATCCTGTCAGAAGACTTGGAGTCAGTTTTAGAATAAGCCCTCAAGACCCAAGAAATGTCTTGTACAGAGAACCAGAATCCCAGCAGGTAGAAGAGACTGCCTTAGCCTGCTTCTGTTGGTAGCTATAACCAGTATTCATTAGATACATTACTTTTTTTCTTCCACCTGCAAGATTATTTCAATCCCAGGATACTGAATCCCTATGCAAAGGATCTCCACTTAAATTAAGAGGGTTTATCGTATTTTTTTAGGGTTTGTTTTTTTTGAAACAGTTTTTCGAGATCCATAGTTGGCCTGTGTTAGCTGTTGTCTCACACTCTCTAATAATGGAGCTTATAAAAAGTTGTCTAGATCTGATGTTGAAAGAGATGAAAGAAAAAGAGGAACTAACAAAACTAAAATTTAATCCAGACAAAGTTTACTTTTTAAAAGTGAGCCGTTGTGTACGGCACTGGAAGGAGCTTTTAGACATCAGAGCAGTGCACCAATGGATGTAATCAAAGCATAAAGAATCCTGAAGTTATTTTACATTGTTATGTTTGGGTTGTAGGAGATTCTGCATAACAGTGTATTAATACAGTAGCTTTTCCTGATGTGAAAAAAGACCAACCTTTTTTATGCCTCTTGATACATCAAGAGGTGAGTTAATGTTGTATAGTGATTCAGGAGGCTTTACAAAGTCAATGAAGAATGGTGGGATCAGCCAAATGTCAGGAGAAAGTTACTCTAGGTAACATCTCCCACAAGCAAGCAATCACTTTTGCCATTTTACAGGGAACTTTACATGCAAATTTATATGTTAATGGCAGGTTGTACTGCTCTTATATTCCTAGCTAGAGGGTCAAAAATTTTTATTATTTAATCCACACATACTGAAGACAGTCACAAAAAACGTTTCCACTGTTCTGTTGTATTTTACACATATAAAAGAGTGGAAATTGATGTTAAATATTAGAAAAAAAATTCAAATATTCAAACTGAGCATCTTGAAATCTAGATGCTAGAATGGTTGTAGCAGATATACCTGGCAGTTTGTTAGGAATTCCATTCAGCAAACTAGAGCTATAACCAATGATGAATCCACTAATCTGCTAGCTTCTTACTTCTAGTTTGAACCTTTTTTCCTACTGTCATTGTTTTTTCCAAAGAAATTTCTATATCTGTATTTTCAGATGAAGTAAGGCAATAAGACAGAAACCGTTACACAGCATTTTGGCTTTCCACCTGCTACTATAAATGCCATAAAATGTAACAGCAAATGAAAGATATTTAATCCACAGCTTCAGAAATAATGCAGGCCAGATTTAATGGGCTAGTGTCTAAATACAGTCTGAGTTCAAACCCCTACAATTCAAGGAGTTTGCCAAAAACAGGCTTATTACACTGACTATTTGAGCTGAACCCAAAGCTTCTAAAAATTTTATCAGACACAACCATGAATATTGCTCACAAGACCATACAGAAGTTCACTTCTTTTTTTTTCAGGTATCTGTCCTTTATTTTTTTCATGTAAAATTTCCAGGCTTTCCCATAAAGTGTAGGCAAATAGTAGGAGGAAGAGAGAAATAAGAAAGGAGATGAATAGGGCAGAATAAGTATATAAAAAGCAAAATGTCCCTATAATATTACATGTATTTTGGATCTGTGGGGTACAGAAACACTTGAGATTCTTTGAAGCATTGTAGCAAAGATGCTGAAGAGGAGTCTACACTTTATTATGAAAATGCTGGCAGGTGATTCTAGTAAGAGTTCAGATCGTGTAAACTTGAAGTTAAAAGTGAAATTCAGTAACTATATATTTCCTCCTTAATTTTCTGTCAGACCAGAAACCTTCCACAGGAGAGTATTAATAGAGTTGCACTGTCTAAACCATTATTGTTGCTTTTTAACAAATCTTGGCATACTGAGGAGAGTTTCAGTGAACTGGAAAAAGCAAATGTTGTGCCAGAATTTTTAAAGGTTAAACAAGATGATCCAGGTAACTATAGGTCAGAGACAATCATTGGAAGGCTGAGACTAGATATCTCCAACAAATCTGAAGAGATGACATCATGCCAAATGCCAGCCAGCAAGTTTTTATGGACAATAGATCTTGTCAAACATACTTGATGCTGCTTTTTCCGAGATCAGAAATGAAGTTGACAGCGATAGCTGTGCTGACATTAATACACTTAGACTACTTTATGACATTTATTTAGTCTTGTTGACACAGTGGTTAAAACCAAAATGAAGTAACAGTGAGTAAAATCAGTGTAATCCAGAGTTACCAAAAGGATTAAAAATAGGATAACCGAAACATCTTGAGAAGTGATTGTAGCTGGGGAGCATTCATCTCAAGGGTTACTTGTAGTAGGAACTCAAAAGAATCTCTTCTTGGTGTAATGCTGCTCAACAGCTTTACCTGGAAGGAAATATAAAATGACTACCAAGTACATCTGCAGATGGAATGAAATAGTAAGTTGTGGCATTTGGTGAGTTACACTGACTGATCATGGGGTTTAACAGAAAGAAGTACAGCCAGAGAGACTGCTTTGAGTTGCCTGCTGCTGGAGGAGCAGGCTGGAGAAGAAGTCTGGTCCAGAAGCAGTGCAGTCAAATCCCTCCCTTACAAGACAGGACTTGGACAAATTAAGGCTCTAAACGTTTAGCTGTATAAAAATAATTAAGTGAATAGTTGCCTCTTCACACAAGTGATTGTCTCAGTGCTTATCTATGCCCAGAAATTTGAAGCAGTCTATCATAATTTCCATTTATGTTCCATGGCTTAATGCTGTAGGAATTTCACCACTAAGGTGACTAGCTGTTAACCACTTCCGCAGTAAGACCATGAATGTCCCTTTCTTGAGATACAAAGAAAACAAGGGTTTATTTTCAGCTCAGGGTTATCTCTTCCTATCCAAAGTCAAGTCTTGCAATGTCTAGCTTTCTCCTTTTTTATTACAAACTTTTTTGGTGCACAATTTAAAGGGGTCATTCATAAAAGTGCTGAGGCCTTTCAAGCATTGTTTATCTCAGGAGTCACACTTCTCAAAGTCAGGTTATATTTATTTGTAGGTGTCTTGATACAAAGTCTACCTTTAAATGAAATGGTGGCCTCAGTTGGGTACATCTACGCTAAGAGTGTAGAGCCAGTGTGGAGATAGGAGCACACAAAATACTCCCGTGGTGGACGCAGTTAGGTCAACAAAGCATGATGGGGAAACAAGTTATACCAAAGTAGCCACAGTTCCAGCATCCAAATTGTGTCAATTACAATTAATAGTAGATAGTAATACTAACATAATATTAATATAATAATGTTAACTGTCTTAACTTTGCACCTCTTCAAACACCTGAGAAGCATACTTTTGCTAGCAGCCATCTTCATTGCTGACATAGATCTTCTATCGGGTTTCTTCAGTTTCTGAAAAAAAAACCCACAGAATTCATAATGTAGAGTTTTCCTGTCCTGTTTTTTTCCAAAAGAGAAACAGATAATTATTTGTCTTTTGGAATGAAAGTCAGAGCAGTACAATGCAATGAGGAGTAATAAGGATCCCAAGGAAATTTCTAAGAGTTGAGGGAGGGTGGCAAAACCAAGGGAAATCAAATCTCTCACACACTTCTTAATCTAAAATGTGTTGCCATCTGTTGTGAGTGGAAATGCCATCAGTCCAAATGCTACAATAAATTACCTTCCCCACCCAGCACAACATGTCAATTCAGTTATTAAAGCTTCTTCAAATCGGGTATTTTTGATGCATTGATCATTTAACAGTGTTCCTTCTCTAGCATTTATGTGCATGCTGCAGTCTAGAATTCTTGTCTGAAAATCAGCTCCTCAGTTGCCTGTGGCTTACTCTGTTCCCTAGTAGAACATTTATTGTAATGAATGTCTTGAAATGACTGGTTACAGTTAAGATTGTGTAAGTTTCCATTTTCACTCAAATTTTTACTTTTTCATTTGAATTTTTCCATGTTTTATGACACACCCTTGATAACTGTTCCCCAGTGTATAATCTTTACCATGTACAATCTGTACCACATCTAAGACAATAAAAATAGTAGCTAGATGCTTTTGCTAAAAAAGATGTCAATGACATTTTTAGATGCTGACTTGGGACAATTTACCATTTTACTTTAGAGATTTCATTTGTTTTCTTCCCAACCATAAAAATGAAGACAGCTAATAAAAAAAGGCTTTTTCCCCTCTGTAAATTTAGGATTATAGCAGCACATTGGTCTGCCTGGATTGTAGTTGACAGATTTTCCTTGTCTTCCTAGAAAAAAAGATTTTCTCTCCGTTTTTAAGCATCGATTCAAGGGCATAAGGCAAAGGGTTTCTGTGAATCACAAAACACTTTGTAGTTAGGTATGTGCCAATATGGGCCTTTCCTGTAAACCACATCCAAGGCATTTTGCTGTCATTTTGCCTTTGGAAATTATGAGAGAATCCAAAATGTGGATATTATGATGTTTCTGGGATTTCATCTTTGTGGTGAAACTAAATAGTAATAGTTGGATAGTACTAAATTACATTTTTTCCCAATGACATTTGCAATTTTTTGAAAAGGAAGCAACAAAATTTGAAGCAAACTACCTTTTTTATTGAATAATTCTCTTTTTCAATGTAGAAATTTTACAGAAAATGTAAATATGCCAGTTTGCTTGCGTAAGTTCTCAGGCAGTAGGGAATGACTGAAGATCAGTATTCTGTTCTTTTGAGCTGGTGCCTGATGCAACAGTCTTTACTTACATAAGCCTGTGTAATTTTTCTCTGAAGTCCATACTTTGCCTGCATGAGGTATGTTTAGAGTATTTTTTGAAAACTGTGTGTGGCACAGAGTCCCTGAGTCACAGACGAGAGACGTGCATGTTGAAAATAATTCAGATTAAGCAAAGCATAAAAGATTGGCATATATAGGTCAGCTAAATTTGCTTCAAAGCTAACTGCTTCCTTTGTGTAGGAAGACTGCTGCAAGGTAGAAGAGGAATGTACAGTGCATTTTTTTTCTTAAATTATTAAAATTTATACCTTGAAGAATAATTCATTAGAAGAATGAATCACTTGGTCAATAAAGGCAATTGTCCAGTGTGGCAGTAAAAGCAGTAGTTTGATGGCAGAGTCACTAGATAATGATTTTCCTTTTGCCTTTTTTTATGTTTTCTTGCAATCTGGTTCATTAAGATCGTGGGAGGGCTCAGTCTGGATAGTATCTCAGGAGGTGACAGAATCAGAGAATACTTCAGGTTGGCAGGGGCCATTGGAGATCATCTAATCCATCTCCCCTGCTCGCAGCAGGGTCAGCTTGCAGCAGATTGCCCAGAGCTGTGTCTGGTTGGGTTTTGAATATCTCATAAAGATCAAGAGGCCACAACCTCACTGGGCAGCCAGTTCCAATACTTTTATCACCCCCACAGTAAAAAATGGTTTATTTTGTTTCAGTAGAATTTCACGTGTTTCATCTTGTGCCGGTTGCCTCCTGTCACAGGGCACCACTGGAAAAAGTGTCCATCCTCTTTGCACCTCCTTCAGGTATTTTTGTACATGAATAAGGTCCTCTTTGAGCCATCTCTTCTCCAGGCTGAGCAGTCCCAGCTCTCTCAGCCTCTCTTTGTATGGCAGATGCAGCAGTCCATTGATTGTCTTTGTGGTCTCTCACTGGGCTCTGTCCAGTGCATCCCTGCCTCTCGTACTGGGGAGCCCAGGCTGGAACAGCGCTCCAGGCCTGTCTCACAGTGCTGAGCACAGGGCGAGGATCTCCTCCACTGACCTTCTGGCAGTGCTTTTTGTAGTACAGCTCAGGATGCTCTTGGCTTTCCGTGCTGCAAGGGCACACTGCTGGCTCATGTTCAAGTAGTCCAACCTCCTGTTCAGCGCTGGAGAGCCTCAAAGATCCTTTAAACAACCTGTACAGAAAGGTCTGCAGGGCAGTCACTGCAGTGTTCCCAAGGCTCGGTAGCAGCTGTGCTCTAAAGGCAGGGATGATGGAGACCTTTTGTTTGCTAAGGGAAAAATGCATCCTTGAAATGATGGCCTGCCAGGCAAAGATAAAACACACATTTCAGCGTTGATTCAGTAACAATCTGTGGCTGCATTATTTGTGTCGATGTGAGTGTTACCAGATTCTCTTGGACCTCGTGTGTCCTGCCTGCAGCAGAGTGAGTGTAGCTCACAGACCAAGCTCAGCTGCACCAGAGTAAAGACACTTCTGACCTTCTCTTTGCACTGCTGCTTCTGTGCTGGTGTAACTAGGTGCTACCAGCTATTACTGAATAAATAAAGTGATACATTTTTCAAGGGCATACATAAAAACTGAGTATTCATACCTCACCCTAAAGTTTCTGTCCCTCAATTGTCTTGTTTGAAAGCAAAGTTAATACTGTGAACAGTACCTCAAAGCAGGTGTTGAATGTTTATAGTCCTAAAATGTATTGAAATCCTCTGAGTAAAAAGTATTACATGGGTACTGGGACAATATTTAACATTCTTTTTCAGTTATTTCACGGTACTGTTTACGAATTTGTGGGTGAATATATATCCCTAAAAACAGGATGAATGAGATGCTAACCGTATTTTTCAGGAAGTGGTGTTAAGACTGAAGCCAAGGTTCCTTTCAGCTTTTCAGCTGTGCAATAGTGAGACTTTGGAGCAAAACAAACTCTACTTTTAATTCTCATGGTTTAGCACAGACCTGATTTGTGGGCATGCAGTCCTATTTATTTAATGATGCACTATCCTTTCTAGGGCCAGCCTACTCAATTAAAATAAAATAACTTAAGGTTTTGATCCAGATCTCTGATTTATTGGAAGTTGGCTATAGAACCAGCCAAGAACCATAGAACCACAAGTCACAAGAGTTTTCATGATTTATTTTAGATAAATAAGGCCACAGTGTTTTTCTAGGAGTGCAATACGTGTTAAAGTGACCATTGGATGAGAACACTTAAGAAACTTGACCCAAAAAACGGTTTGCTTTAAATCGAAGTATTTTATAGAAGTCACCTCAGAATGAGTGTTCCTATATGACATGAAACCATCTGTAACAACACATATTTCATATAATACAATATATATATAATGCCTCCAGCATAGTATTTTTGTAGTAAAATAGTGTGTTATCAAAAGGGTATATAAGGGATTTTAATAAACCATGACTCCTTTTTTTTAATATCTCCTCTACTCTTCTGTATTTCTTTTAAACTGGGAAGGTAGTGACTATATGATTCCAGGAACAGTGGGCCTGACTTTGAATTTGAAATTGTACTTCATTTGTGAGAATGGATTATGCTGAAAAGACAAATCTATTTCTAAAATAAGAACTGTATTATTATGCACAGTTTCTGTCTCCGCTTGTAAAGATTTATTCTCTTTGTAAACAATAAATACGTTTTAAGAAAATCAGGCTCAACATTAGAAGGCAATAAGCTTTGTTGGGCTGCAGTTCCCAAAGCATTTTTGTTTAAACTTAACAAAGCTACAGATCTTGGAAAGGATGAAGCTGAGCACCGGGGCAAATCAAAACCAAATTGGACACATTTTTCATAGAGCAATGAATACGTACTAGCAGTATTTGATGGTTGGCTTCACAAAATCCAAAATCTGTGATGTTGAGGAAAAAATATTTTTACAAGTAAAAAGGTTATTGGGTTTGTCCTACTTTGTTCTGGTAAATTTTCAAAATAATGAAATAGGCTGTATGAGACACATTTTTATGGTTTTATATGCACAGACTTCTGACTGTTGTGACCAGAAATCTCTTTATATACAAATGTACAAACAATATTTTCAAATGTTTTGTGGTGCAGTTCAAGAGGTTTGTTTGAAAATTTCTCTCTATTTGGTGCAGAATTTTTAAGTTCATGTGAAGGAAAGAAATACACTGAGTATTTTGGGGGTTTGCCATTTGCAAAAGCCTGCTTACCTCATATTTCCTTCTCAGTCTCTTCACAGTTTTCTAAATTTGGCTATTTCAATTTTTTCTTTGGCCTGAAAGTTGCCGTACAGTGTTGGATCTTGGACACTGAACAAACACAGTGATTTTTAAGATACATAAACATAAACAATTGCACCTTTACAAATTTATTCCGTGGCAAATTTTGGTTCTGATCACTTCATGTCCTGTTTTTTAAAGCTTGCAAAAACATGATATTTTTAGGCTATTAAGAAAATAGCATGTTGAGGAGAAGAAAGATGTCTAAAGGTCAAGATGACTTTGCTGGTAAAACCAGTGCAGTCCTACACATTTCTCACTTTACTGCTTTTCTGTTTGAGTCTCCAGGCCCAGTGGAGTTTTGCAAATTTTGCTAATAACCTCTATGCTGAGAATGTTTTGCCTACACAGCCACAGCACTTACAGACCACCCCTCCTCACACCCATCCTGTGTTAGAGCTCCATTTGTAGTCACCATCCACAGCAACCTTCCTGGTGTTAGGTTCCTGAATGTCCCCTGAGTGTCAGCTGTGATGTCCTACTTGCCACCACTTGGAGGTGTATATTAGAACAGAGAGAAGAACGTAGCTTAAGGAAAGTATATACGACTGTGAACGTCTGTTGTATAAACGTGATCCTTAAAATTATGCATGTCTCTTTCTTTGGATGTTTGGTTGCACAGGCAGGGCGAAAAGATAACAGCATCCCATTAACTCAGAGGGAAAAGATTGTTTTCGTCCTTGTGGCCTTGATAAGCTGTTTCAAACTTTGCCCATAGTTGCAATTGCTAGATCGGTATTGATACTTATTTGCAATTGTCATTCCCATTTACACAGAGTGAGTGAAAAAGGGGTTTATTCCAGACCTTGTTTTCAAGAGATTTTTATAAGTACCTCTTTCCATTGCTTGTGCTCTGTTTTCTGTCTGTATCGTATTTCTCTCTTTGTTAATTTGCAGCCCTCAGAAAGGCTTAAACAGTGAGTGCCAAGCACCACTCATCAAAAGATCATTTTCAAGTTGTATTAATCTTTTCCAACATACTTTCCCGCATGAAAAAGAAAAAAAAAAAGCCTGCCAAAAACATTCTTTGGCACATAATAAAATAATTTTGGGTAGCAGACATTTATTCTGAATTCTTGGCAGAAGGTGAACAGGTCCAATATCCAAGAAAAAAGGGGTGTAACATTTAATATTAGTGGATAATCACTTCTACAAAACTTTGGGTTACTAGACATACTGTAATTTTACCTACAGCTAGGAATCCGTTCTTTATATTTCCCAGTGAATGTTGAAGAGCTTGTAATACTGAACACATTTCCCAGGGTTCTGGAAATAATTTTAATCATTTAGCAATCCTAATCTTGAAACAAATGTGCAAGCCCTATTGTTCAGCTGATTTTTCTAAAATTATATTTCAACTACAGTTCTCTATTTTAAATTGCTAATGTGTGTCCTTGTTAAGCCCTTTATGTAATTGCAAAGGTAGGTCTTCAAAACAAGCAGACACTGCCAAAGACAGAGAGGTACTCTAGGATGTATTACCGAGAAACAAAAACCTCAGCTAAGAGAAGAATCTCAGTCTTCTGGGAATAATAAACAAGATCTGGTGTAGGATTCTTGTCCACCATCATTTTTTGTAATTGTTAGTAGAATCTTACCAGTGGCTTAAGGCATCAGACACTTACTGTGACCAAACATATTTCAAAGAAACCAGTTGTCCTTTTTGTGAAGCCTTTGCATTTATGTACACTGGGAGTTTATGACCATATTTTTATGGATACATAATTCAGTTTAGACAAAAATCTAAGGATAAGCAAGGATAGGGGTCCGTGTTGCATTCTCAGTTCTCACTCAGTGCATCATATAGAAGAGAACATACTAGGCTAAGATGGCAGCTGCAGTCAAGCACAGTGAAGAGCATCACTGTGTTCTCTTGGGCAATGGCAAGAAATTGCATCACTTGCCTCAGGAACTAGATTAGCATGTGCTAGGCCCTGAATTAAGAAAATACAGTTGCTCTAACTTGTTTCCTTCTGGTTTTGCATACAGAAATTGCATTCAAATGTGCCCTTAGTGATACATGTGCCTCGCTTCTCTACATTGATAAATCTAGACCTACAAAAGTCTTCATTTAACATTGACTGTATTGTTTGTACGTCATTCGTTTTTGGAGGAAATTATTTTGTTTGTGGTCGTATTTCACCAGGGGTTTTTTGTGGACTTTTTTTTAACTGCTGTGATGGGGCTGTAATTTATTTCAGAACACCACATTGCACCACTCTGCCCTTCTTGCCTTCCTGCCTACATGGCACTCCCAGGATGCAGACGTCAAACTTGGGATGAATGTTTTTCCACTGCTTGCATCTGGTTTCTTTGGCAAGCAGTTGTGCGGGCAGCTTTGGAGTTACTTGGGTTTGGTAACACGGCAAAGCAGCTGATGGGATTGTGTGTGGATATCTGCTCCTCCTGCACGTGATTTTCTTTTGACTCATGATGCAGTGGAATGTTTCTACTTGATGTGTCTGAATCTCCCAGGAATTTTGCCAATTAACCCATTTATTGTCATAAAGATTTTTTCTTTGCCCCTTGCAACCATATATTTTTTTTGCCCTGCAGCCTGTATAGCTGTAATCTGCTCTTATAGGCCTTCCATTCTTTGTATGATTTGTCCTTTGGTCAAAGTCTCAGCGATAGTACCAGGTGCAAGACTTACTTTAAAGAAAACTGGCACTTGTGCAACCAGAATATTTGAGATTGCTGGTGGATCCAATTATAGCAGCTGCAGGTTGATTCTGCTGAGACAGTAGTTTTAATAATTTCTAAAGCCTTGCTCATTTGTGTCTCCTCTACCTGCCAAATACTTTGAAGGGGAGCACTGTGTTACTTCAGAGGTGAGGATTGGAGGAGCTTGTATTAAAATTTTAAAAAAAGAAAGATAACACAGTGTCAGAGAAATCAATTAAACAATAAGTGCTGGTTATTTCCATGTGGAGATGGTTAAATTGTTGGAGAAAAAAAGGGATTGTCAGATAGTTTATTCCTTTTCTTTTGATTTTCTTATCTCTTTCTTTTAAAGTAATAACATTACTAATCTAGTGATTTCCAGAAATTGAACTTAAGCTCTGTGTATTTGTAAACCTCAATCTGGACTGCTTGAGTTAAAGAAATAGGAAGATTTATTGAAGGAAATTACACGGACCTCTATATGAAATCTCACTATTTTCCAGAAAAGAGTGCCACACTGGGCATCAGTTCTACACAGGTTTGTAGGAATGGCTTGTTACTTGAACTTGGTGTTGGGATAGAGGCTGTTCATCATCAAGATGCCCAAGGTAAAAGGCAATTTGATGTTCATAATTCTTTATTCTCTGCTTCACTGTACAGTAGCAGTGAAGGATCTTACAGTGCGTGTAATTGAACCGAGTAATTCGCAAATAACTGAAAAACATCTGGGGTTTAAAAATTATTTGTACAGCAAACTATTTAGGTTAACCAGAGAAAACTAAGTTCACTTAGCTCACAAACAGAAAACTTTGTTCAACAGATCACTTCTCTATTGCTCATCAAGGCATCCCCAAAGTAACTCCCAGGTAACCAGCAACGACTGAAACAGTTCAAAGGTCATTGCTTCCACAGACCCCTCTTTGTCATTCCCCTCGCCTGTACAAATACAGCAGTAGGTACTGTAGCTGCTACAATTCAAGGTTGCAGTTTCACAAAGACGTGCTTTTTGTAGTGCTAAAGAGGTTGAGAAATGAAAGGAACACTTGGTAGATGTCAATTTTAGCTGGAGCTGTGAGTGCCAGATGAGCCAGCATGGGGAATACTCAGCATCACCCCAGTTGCGAGTCTAAAAGGAGGCGTGCTTTGCTCCCAGAAGAGGTGAGACACATCTCTGGAGAAGCAAAGTCATTCCCTGAGCTGTGTGGCTCCCCAGTTGCCTTTTTTGCACCTCCTCTTGACAGGCATTTCTGATGTGAGCCAGGCATATTGTAAACAATTAAAACCGTGTAGCCTTCAGATCAAAAAAGCGTGCAACAAGCATCATTATGTTCATTAAATAAAACCTTGTCATTTTATGATCGATGACAAATCTAGCTTCAAAGGCTTCAAAGAAGCCATTTTTAACTGAAAAAGGAGCAGCCAAAAGAAAAACCCTCCATCATCTCTGTTTTTGCAGTTATAGCAAAACCTATCAGTGAAATTTTGCAAAACACAGTCCTACATATGCATTTTTTGGCACTGCCTAGGGCAAGAATTCCCAAATGGCTGTGTATGTACCACTGAGAGTATATACAGACACCTCAGTGTGGGAAAAGATATAGCACAGAACCAGGACCTGTTACCACTGTCAGTGCAGAAAAAGTGTGTGAATCTCTTGATTAGGAATTTCAGTCAATTTTCAAGTCTGTTTTTGATTTGCGTAACAATTTTTGTGATTGGGAGGGTCATTTAAGTAATTGTTTTCTGCATTCATTATTTCCTCTCTGCTTCTATGCTCTGTAAAATACTTCAAGTCCAATTATTCCACAGTTGATAAGTCACCTCCATTCATACCAAGATCATCCCAAGATCTGCACTGTTCATTTGCATAAATTTTTCATATATAATAATATATTTACAGATTATGCATAGCTTGATGGTTTCTGTTTTCCCATCTTTTTTGAGGCAGAAAAATCCTGGAAGCCATTCTCTCAAGTCTGCTGAAAGAAGCCATTTAGGGCACTGGTCATGGCATAGCTTGATGGTTTCTGTTTTCCCATCTTTTTTGAGGCAGAAAAATCCTGGAAGCCATTCTCTCAAGTCTGCTGAAAGAAGCCATTTAGGGCACTGGTCATGGCATAGCTTGATGGTTTCTGTTTTCCCATCTTTTTTGAGGCAGAAAAATCCTGGAAGCCATTCTCTCAAGTCTGCTGAAAGAAGCCATTTAGGGCACTGGTCATGTCACAGCAAAAGCAACTGGTTCACTGCTATGAAACCTGTTCAGTGTGTGGCAATGCTTTCTCCTCTTCAGCCCTTTGTGTGCATGCTTGTAACCTTAAAAGCTCATAGTCTCACTGCATGTGTCTTCAAAGGCTTTATTGCAGTAAGATTTTGTTTACTGGTGCTATTTGAACAGAAATTACTGTTTTATAGAGAGATTATTGCAGTCACCAGAGTGACAGAATTTATGAGGAAGAATGCATACGGACACAGATTTGCAACTTTCATTCATTTCACTGCTGCCACGGCATTTTCAGTTTGTGTCTGCTGTAATTTCACGTCGTCCCCACCACATCCTTCCTTCAGATCCCCACTTGCAGAGCACCTTCTGTCTCTGCTCATGCTCCCCAACTGCCTTGACAGACTGGAAGTGGGGGTGGTGCTTGTGTCTTGACTTCGTGTCCCCAGTGTAGTTTCATGATCTTAGAAGGAGGGCCAGGTTAACAAGCTAACATTTTTTAAAAATTGCCTTTGTTTAATAGAAATCACCTTTTCATAAGACTGAGCTATGGAGCTACAACTTTGCTGTGTAATTTAGTGTACTTGAATGCAGAGCCCTGAAGAGAACTGATGACATCTGGTAACAATAAAAGTAAAAGCTGAGGTGATTCTTCAGTGTTACCAGAAACCTGATGTAGTTACAGCTTCATGGAGGATTTTGTTGACTGTGTGAGGTAGTTTTAAAACCAGTCTGTTTTCAAATGAGCCTTATAGACCTGCTGTGGTAATACAAGAAATCAGGAGGGAATTAGCTATCTGTTGGAGAACTGGCTGGCATGTTTCTGTTGGGTTTGTTTTGTTTTTTTAACTACAGTTGTATGGGTGGATTTTTTCAAGAGGGATGAGGAGCACCGTGTCCAGCAGCACCCACTTAAACAGTTTTGCTCCATTGAGTTTTGTTAATTGGATCTTGTCTGATAAAGTCTTAGGAAAGTTTCTCACAGCTGCTAGAGGTGTGTGAGTGAGATTACTCCTCAGTGACAGTGTACCAGGAGTTTTGTGTTTCCTCATCTAACAGGTGCTTTGGTAATAGTTTCTCAGCATCCAGAGAAACAGTAAGCTAACAAGTTTCATTGCAAAAACACAACTGAGTTTTATACTGAGAAATTTCTTCTCTCACATGCTGTGAGGTGAGATGTGTTGCTCTCTGGGGATCAGGACTCAACAAAGAGGTTTAGCTGTGTGCATAATCATCTGTCTTCTGGCAAAGATGGGGCTTGAGATATGCCAGCAGCCAGCTAAAACGTCTGTAAAATACAAAATGCAATAATGAGATGGAAAACATCATACATAAGATACTGTCATAGATCCACAGTCATGGTTTTCCACTTTTTTATATTTTCCCTCCATGTTTGGTTGCCATTTTTATGCCATCCACCTGTTGTTTCAATCAGAGACCATGTTAAAATTTTCTGAGCTGTTGACTTGCGAACTAGGTGCTGGGTTTTTTAGCAGTCACCTGTAGTGCTCTTGGACAATAGCTCAATTTTCTCATTCTTGTGTAGATTTACCAATTTATCTGTCATGTATTTTTAAGTTTGTTCTGTTTTAAGAAAGTTGTATTACCATTGTTGATTAACTCAAATTCACATAAATATAAATAAAGAGGGATCTGATTCTCTGATTCTGGTTAGTTTTATTCCATGTGTTTATACATACACATAGAGATTTCAGTGGTTAGGCCCTAGACCTCTCAGGTGCAGGCTGTGTATGCTCAGTGCTTGATTTCTTCCTCATTGTGGTTCACAGTAATTTGCTTAGATGTCCTACAAAACTGATAACTGGGGAAAAACACTGCCCTGCAGATCTTACAGTCTATTTGGCAGCAAGAGAAAGCAGCTCATAAACAAGACCAGGACATAAAGAGCAATACAGAATAAGAAATTGGACTAGGGATTACATAAATGATACTGCAGTTTTTCAGTGGGGGTTTTTTATCTGTCCTTTCTTTATGTCTTGTAATCCTATGGAATTCTGTTCATAGGTGGACCTGACATTTCCTAAAAAGTGTCCAAAGCATCCCCCAAAACTGGGAGAGCACCAAGAGGGGAAATTAATGTTTGGAGGGGAGAGAGTGGAAGCTGTTAGTAGGAAAAAGAGAAAAACAGCAACAAAATAAAATGTGTGGGGGGAAGGGGAGAATCAGACAAATACATACCTTGGTTTCAAATGTGGGAGGCATTCTGTTTCTCAGCTTATTTTTGCTAGCTATCTGTGTTAATAATTGAGCTAGCTGGAAAAAGCATCTTGAAAAGAGAGAAAGAAAGCACTACTGTCAAGCAAGCCCCAAATCACATCCCCAGCCTGCACACAATTGGACATTGCAGTGATATAGGGGAAATCCCTTAACGGACAAAACTATAAATGAAACTAGTGTTGACAAGGGGAAGAGGCACAGCTATATTTAACGGAAGTATTTTCATTTGAAAGCTGCTTTCTTTTTCTTTTTTAGGGAGGTTTGTTTGTTTTGTTGTTTTTTTTTTTCTTGTCTAGCTGATGGAGACCATGAGGGCTCTTCCTGTTTGAGACAGTGCATGGGTGGTTTCCCCAGGGCTTTTAATGTTAGATTAATGCTCTGGAGACAGTGTGATGATAAATGGGTTCCTACAGTTATATCTACATCCTGTTCCCCCTCCCCCCCCCGCAGCTGCCCCTCTGTACAGTCTCTCTGCAGCGCTCGCCTCCATACCCAGCAACAGTTTTGAGCAGCTTTAGCCAGAATTTAAGGCAGCACTCTTTAAAATTTTTCTGCCAAAATTCTTTAATTTTCAGTGCTGTCACCTTCATTGCCACTTACTCAATGACAAAAATGAAACAAGGAAGAGAAAGAGTTCTGGACAAAGTACAGGCCACCTCTCTGGCTTGTTGTCTGCTGTGTTGCAGATCCCAGTTAATTACTTTTGCTATTGCTGTTCATATACAGAAAATAGGTTTACAGGGGTGGCCTTTTTGTAGTTTCACATTTTAACGGCAGTGCTCTACCCATCATATTCTACTAAGCAATAAATAAGCAGAGGATTTGAAATCTCTTCCCTGGTATAAGGGAATGGCTGCCCTGTGTCAGCTGCATCTATTCTTTGATTTTATACAACTTGCATGCTGCTAGGGATTTAAGTGTGCATCTTCAGCAAACACCCAACACTGAAATTCAGCAAGGGAAGTGGAGATTAGAGGCACTTTATTTAGGTGGAGCTGCCCTTATGGCGGTTGCTGATGTTTACGTGTTTTGGGGGATTTATTTCGGTTAATGCAGTTGTTTTTCTCTGCATACATTTCCATTTCTATATGCCTTCCCCTATATGTGCAGGGGGGGATGGGTGGTCAGAGTGGCTCAGGTTGGTCCCTGCAGCTCCGAGCAGCCAGCCCACACCCTTCTGCTTACACAGCAGCATCTCTTAGATCTCAGGACAGAATTATTTTTAGACCGTGAAGGTGTATCTGACTGCTGCATTTAGATTTCATATCATGGCTTCCTTTTCCTGCTCTCAGGTTTCTCCCACTCGGCCTTTACCTTCGGTATCGAGAGCCACATCAGCCAGTCCAACATCAACGGAACACTAGTGCCACCTGCCGCACTCATCTCCATCCTCCAGAAGGGGCTCCAGTATGTGGAGGCTGAGATCAGCATCAACGAAGTAAGTACCACTGCTGCCACCACTGCCACCGCCACCACCACCGCCACATGCTGGGACGTGCCGAGCAGCACACCCCAGCAGCCCCAACACGAGCCACTCCCCAGCTTCTCCTCGTCTGGTTTAATTTTATTCCTCGTACTGTGCCCCATCCCAGCAGAGAGCCAGAAAGCTCTGAGATAGAAACATGTTTCAGGTTTTTGAGCTCTGGCAGGGAGGTGTTCTCTCCACTGCTTAGATGGATATTCTCGGGTGTTTCTGCTACCCCAGCCAACAAATCCAGGGTGTGCAGGTTCTTGCAGCAAACAAGAAAAGGTGTCTGCGCTTACAGTCTTGCCTTTTCAAGGTCATAGCAGAATGTGGCAGGAAAAACCTGCAGCATAGGTTAAAACTTCATTCCCTGACACCTCCTAGCAGACAGCACTGTTCACAAGCTGTGAGAAGCCTGATGAAAAATCCACAGAGGTCACTGGAGAGTGATTTCGGTGACTTTAGCCTAGATCATATGAGATGAGGCATCATGTACATGGTGAAACAGGTGCATGTAAATTCTGAATGTGGCTGGAATGCAGGTTTTCTGTAGAGATTGTATGAACAGCCACAGTCTCTGTTCTCCTCTGAACTGCCAGTGGAAACAAAGAAGGGATGTGGAAAAACCCAGTGGTTTTGCCCTGCCAGCCTTAAAGACATGGTGCTTTGAGAGGGAATGAAGCGTGACAGATAAGCAAGTGCTGCATTACAAGATTTTTATGATAGATATTTCTGATTGACAAACATCTGTAATAAACATTCATACAAGGAAGCTACTGCTTTTTCTTCTATACCTGAATGTAGCATGTGAACAGTATGGGTTAGAACAAAGGAATATAAAAGAGAGAAAAGGCTGTGTTGTTTGCAGTGTGCCTTTTGGAAACTCTTTTGTTTTTATTCAAACATTCTGTGTGTTTCTTTATTTTTTATGACTTGATACCATGTATAAGATTTGCATATGTGTTATTTTGTAATTGGGGCAATGACATTTGACATTCAAGCCAAGCTGCACTTTGATGCAGTTGTAATAACAAACCAGTGTTAGGAAGTGGTCTCAATTTGCTGCTACTTAACATTTTGCCCCATGCCTGAAATTGGAGCTGCACAGTTAGAAAGTTCCAGCTCTGAAGCACGTATATCAGGGCAGGTTGTAGGGGCTGCGCTTCCCAGCTTCAAGACTTTCCCTAAAATGAGAGAATAATCTGAAAATATGCCTGTTGTCACCATTAAGATTTATGTTGCTCTCATCATGGTTTGAGTCAGGTTGACAGGGCCCTGAGCAACCTGGTCTAGTGGAAGGTGTCCTTGCCCACCACAGGGACACTGAAACTGTGTGACCTTTAAGGTCCTTTCCAACCCAAGCAATTCTATGATTCTATTCAAATACATACTGTTAAGTATGTTACAGCAAAGCAAAGGGCGTTCTTGCTACATCTGAATCCCAGTAAGGGCTACCACAGATGCTTCCCTATGTGTTACCTTTTTATGTGTATTGCTAAGAGTGACAAGTAATCAGTGAGTCTATAAACTAGTGTGTATAAAATTACTGTTTGTGATCTGTTAAAGAGCAGTCATGCAAATAGTCCAGTGAGCACATTCACAGATGAAAATGTAAGATGTCAGGATCTGTTGGCAAATATTTTGTTTATTGTGTAGCAAGAATTTGAGTCAAGATTCAAATAAATTTTGGCAGACACATAAAAAAGTGCTGAGGAGAAAGAGAGATTATGGTTTCTTCTCTGATGACTGTCTCCTCCTTTTTCTTCCCTATGAGGAAACAAATATGTATTATCTTAATATTGTAATTATAAGGGATAATTCAACAACTAGTTCAGCAGAAACATACAAGTTAGGCAACCAACTATTTTTCTTTAATAAGTGTTCTCACCTATGGAAGATTATATTGTTTACCAGCTACATTATCTATCCATATCCTATTCTTACTTGCTCTTTCTTTTGAAAGAACAAATCTTTCTCCACTGAATCACTACAATTTCAGAGAATTGAAGGGAGTTTGCAGAAGATTGGCAAAATGGCACTTTACAAAGACTACTAAAATCTTTCCCCTATATTTAAGATAACAGGAAAGCTAAAGTGAAGAAAAGCTAAGTCAAAGTAGTCTGTATTAAAGTCTTCAACAGCCCTTAAAAGTTTACTTAGTTGGTTGTTGAAGCTGAAGCCTAATTTACAGAAATCAAAATGGAAGTCATAACTACTATGAATAATATAGTGGAATAAAAGAAAAATAATGGTAATGCTGTCTTGCATGATCAGTTACAACTGGTGGTGCTGGGCTGAAAAACACTGTGTAAGAAACCACTGAATTTGTGCATACATCGTGTTTTGGCTGAGGTTCATTATGCATCATCTGCTTCCATTCCATTCCTATGTTCCTGCAAGTGTAGGAATGCAAACAGTTTAACCAAAGTCTGTTTGCCTTTGTCATGGCTTTAGCCATGACTCTGTTTTTTCAAACAGAAAACAAAGTGAAGCTTTCTGTCATCAGTCAGACATATTTTTTAACATAGCTTAGCTTCTTTCGCATCTATAAAGCATTTATATGGTAGAACTTTCTATAAAATTCCAACAAATTACTTTTTCCCTGATTAGATTCCTGAGTGGACCATGAGTGCCACTATCACAGATCTGTGAGAGAGGCAGTCCGTAGTCCTGTGGCACTATGGGATAAGTCAAAGTGTAGTACCTTCACGCAGCCGTGTTTTGTGATTCTTTGCCAACCTGAGTGGTGAAGATCCTAAACTTGGGGTTTCCCTTCTGCTCGTTTTCCCTGCAGGATGGTACAGTATTTGATGGCAGGCCGATAGAGTCCCTGTCTCTGATAGACGCGGTGATGCCCGATGTCGTTCAGACCCGACAGCAAGCGTTCAGAGAGAAGCTAGCGCAGCAACAAGCCAGCGCCGCGGCAGCAGCGACAGCCACGGCAGCCACCGCGGGAGCCACGACGACTGCTGTTTCCCAGCAGAACACACCAAAGAACGGAGAAGCCACTGTGAATGGAGAGGAGAATGGGGCACATGCAATAAGTAAGCCAACATGCAGCTGCCTGCCACTGCTGGGCGGTTTGTGTTTCAGTAATATTCTTGCACTTAGTTGCCAAGTGGGGTGCAAGGTGTGCTTTCTGCTAGGTGGTAGAATTAAGGGCAATCCTTCCAAGAGGATGGGGCATTTGTAAAAAGGCTGCTGAGTAAAAGTGTTTCACATCACAGTGCTGTGTTTTACCTGACTCTGACAATCTGAAAACTTCAGATACATTCAGAATTGCAAGTTGAAGACAGGATCAAGAAGTGGGGCTGTATGCTCTCTCTTTGGAGCAGACTACCCAGACTTTATTATCAGCCTTCTAGATGATTTTAGATACTGGAAAAAAACTGGGCTGCAGCAGAAGCTTGTCATTTTGGCCAGGCTAGGAGAGAATTGTGTTGAGAGGCTGTGACCTTGTCTTGGTTTGAAAGACAGATGTCTGCCAAGGGAGGCAGGAACCTCCCTTGGAATGCAGAGTATGACCCCCTTCCCTCTGAATCATTGTAACTTTGTAATTAAGGGGCTTTCAGGCAAAGATACAAGAAAAGGAATAGCAATTCTCTACTGGTATGTATGTGTAGGACAAAGGAACACAAATAACAACAAGAGCAGAGACAACAGACAGAACCACCAACCCCTGTAACAGCCTTCTCTCGGCCGCAGGCACTTTCCCCTTCGCTGCCGTTCCGGTCACAGCCGGCAGGGGCGCTGGTGGCTCCCTCCGGGCAGGGCGGGTGCGATGATTCCCCCACGGCTGCAGGGGGCGCTGTGGCGCCAGCTCGGCCACCTCGCTCCACACGGTAATGGCAGCTCAGCCAGCGGAAGGGGTGGAAGAAGGGGCTTACTTCTGGGGGAAAAGGGACTCCTTGACCCACAGGAGCAGTAGGTCCCGGTGCCTCTCAGGAGAGCAAAATGAGCTGTAACAGGAACCTTGGAAGCAGCAAGGGTAAAAGAAGACAGCAAGAGACGGAGCCTCACAGTGGTGGTGAATTCTCCCCACAGCGACCGCAGCCTGTTTCTCCTCCGATGCAGACAAGTGAGAAAGAGCTAGGAGCTGCATTCAGCCCCTTCACCCAGCCCAAATCTCCCAGTATCTCTGCCCCTCCAAGAGAAACCCCTCAGCTAAGAGAGTTCCCCTGAACTGTGGCAACTTCCTTTGTCTCTTATGTACCTGTTGTTATTGTCTCTTAGCAATATATAGGAGAAAATTTCCCTGAGAGAAAGAAAACAGGAGTATTCCTAATCTCCAACAGACCTACAAGCCCCATCTGTGTAATTGTTGTGTGACCAGTGCATAGTCTTGTGCAGAAGCTGTCCTGTGATCATCCATAGCCTTGGCATGGTCCTTGGCACAGTTTGGCATGTTCCACCAGGAGCATCCGTAGCCTTACTGTCATGGTCATTAGCCCAGTTGGGACTATACCAACTATCCATTCCTGAACAGCATTGCCAAGCACATGTGCCAAGGACCATTCCCAGCAAACAGCTTTGATGCAGCCAACCTGTCTTGAAGGCAGAGAGGAAAATTGTTCCTTGGCCTTTTATTTAATAGAATATGCTTTTTCATACAGTCCACAAGTATTGCAAGTATCCAATTGAAGGTCCTACCTTCCTGAAGTTTCCTTAGTCTTTGGGATCAGTCGGTTCTCAAGAGCACTGAATTTGCCTTTGTTTGTGGGTGACTAAGGGGGCTTATGTGTTAAAGTCCAAAGTCAGACGTATCCAACACGGGGTGGGACCTACCTGCTCTGTGTAACTAGATCCTGACGACTGTGCTAACACTGTGGGGCAGATGGGATGACTGGTTCTGGTTTCTGTGTGCAAGGCCCATTGCATACTGGCTGACTTCTGAAACCAGCCCCTACTGCCTAGTTCTCTTCCAAGAAAATTCTAGAAGAACACGCATGGCAGGTTTTGTAGGAAGTCCTAACAGCTCTTTGGCTTAGACAAGGTCAGCTCTGTAGTCATGTAACGGATTTTATTAGTTCTGCAGTGTAGATACCTTTATCTGTCTCCACCTTCTCTTTGATCTGAATAGAATCCTCTGTGGGTCAGTGAGAAAAACACTGTCAAACCAGGTTTGCTTTCAGAGAATTCCAGTTCAACAGGTTTGTTTCCCCCAGTAAAACTGCAGTTATTTAAATAACATTTTTATTTGAGAAAGCAAATGTAAAACAATTGGAACATTTTAAAAATATTAATCTGTTCTTAGACTACGGATTGTATATGTTTTACTTTCAACTAACCTTCTGCTTTGAAACTTAACTAATTTCGTATGTGAAGGGGTGCAAACAGAAATTAAAGTACTGTTAAATGTATCAAAACTGACATTTTGTCTGTTGACACATCTTCAGCTGATGTGAAAATTTTAGGGGAATGTCTCACTGTCTCAGGGCCAGAAAAAACCAGACTCTTAAGGTAGAAAACTGATCATCGGTTCGTCTCTAAAAGAGAACCACTCAGATGTATTTCCTTCTGATCCAAAGAAATATATGTACTATTGTACTAACAAAAGGAAAGCCTGAAAGTCAGTTCATATTCATAGCCACACTGTAAGCCTTGGTGTCTTAAATCTGACATTTTCTATTTAAAAAACTAATAATTCTCACAGCTATTTTTAATAGAAGGATTTTCACAAACAGTTGCAGGCCTTTTCTTGGAATGTTGAGAAGGACTTCTCTTGGGATAGAGAAATAATCATGGGAGTCCTACTGAGTAGAGAAGACTGCTGGTGTGAAAGCTGTGAGAAACTTCCCAAACCTTAATTTTTACTGTTATTGTATTCCATAGACATGGCATATATTGGTACAGGTTTAAATAATGTGCTTGTCCTTAGTCATAACCTGGAAGTCACCCAAATATCAGCCTTTCAAAAGAGGTGGGATGGGTGGAGCGGGAGGAAGAGATGTTTTTGAGAAATCACCTAGTTTGCATTTATTCTGGCATAGAGTTCTCCCTGACACTTCTAAGTCTTTCGCAAAAGATTTTAAAACATTTAATATAATATGATGCGGTTTTGTAATGTGGCATTACCAATATAATATGATAGATTTACAAAAGAGAGGAGACAGAAAACAATAACAATAGTTTGAGGTGCAGATTCAAATACTAAAATAAAAAAGTCGCTGCCTTGTCTTGTTGCTTCCCATGTAATGTTCTCAGTTTTAAGTCACTTTAAATGTTACAGGAAAAAATAAAAGTCAGCATGTAGAAATGGAGCCAAACTTTTGATTGTTTTCCAACTCAAATATTTTAAGTGTCATTTGTTTAATTATATTTGCAAGGATTGGCCTATGTTTAAGAAAAATAAAGCTCTGGAAAGAGGACTAAGCCCTGTTCCTTTATTAAAACTACAGCCATAAGGAACAACTTCAGTGAAAGGCCTGTTAAAGATTTAAGCAAAAAAGAAAAGAAAAAATATATTTCCTGAGAAAAGACAGGGTTAGCCCTCATAAGAGCTTAAAAATATCTTTTTTTTTTTCTTTGGGGGAAATAGTTAATATTACTTACCAGTGTGTTAGAATTTTTATTTTTACACTAGAAAAAACTCCTCAGTCTTAATATTCCGGGGTAATATGACTTCTAATTTCCAGTCATTTGGGATTTTTAATACATTTGAGGAAGAGAATTATATTATAATGTAGACTGTAACCAAAGATCCCCTGGCCTTAAGAAGATGTTTCGTGTTAACATTTGAACAGAGTCTTTTGCTATGTGACCTGCAGATATACATTTTTCACCTGAGGCTCTACTGCACTTAGTAGAAATGCCTTCTCTTTCAGAGAACGCCCCCCCCAGGGCAATTCTGTGCAAATAAGATCTTAACCAAAAGCCTTCTGCTTGGAAGGTACTTTAAAGCAAAAGAAGCCTGTTCTTGATGGTTGTTGCATCTCACTTGTCTATTTATTCTCATTCCCCCTGCACACATTGTAGCTGCATCCATAGGAAAGCCAAATTTTCAGGTGAGACCAGGGCTCCCAAGAGCTTGTGCTGCGTAAGGAATTTGTCGCTCGTAAGAGGGTGCTGGTCTGTGCTCAGGGGTTTCTGTAGTTTTTTGTTGTTATTATAATCATATCAGTCATATATTGCAAGAGTCTGTCTGAATCTGATAAGAGCCTGAGGTAGTATCACAGAGGCATGAACTGTCCTGTTTGTTCAGTGGGGCGTTTTAAGTTTTGTGCTGAACAGTAACACTGTAAATATGAATGTTCCTGACTACTGATGCAAATAGGAAGAAAACACATAAGCTGTGAACATTTGCAAATTATTTATGAAGGGCTTCTCATCCTTCCCTCTCTTTTCTCCTAAACCACCAAAGCTGTACTGTAAAAATCATTACTGGAAGATGCAATACAAAATAATTCTGCAGGTATTTCATTGCTCCCGGAGGCCAGTTGGTCTTGCATGTACTAATGCAGGTATCAACTAATCAAGGTTTCTTTTTCACAGCATGACTATTTGTGGGGTTTTTTCACAGTAGTTAATAACATTCAAAGTGTGTGTCTAGGTTTTTCCATCTGGCCACATACAAACAGAAAATATATCTGCATGTCAGATGGCTTTGCTCTGATAGCACCTCTTGACTCTGGGACCTTGGAGTAATGCTGCTTCCCAGCTGTCATTTGGTTTTAATCGAGAGCGAAAAGCAGCCCTGCCTTTAGAGCCAGGCAGGTAACAGTAGGATCATATGTTGTAAGCATAGCATCTCATTTAAATTTTTCAAATTCAAGTGCTTGAACTATCTTCTTGATTTACCCCCAGCTTCCAGCTCACACTGTGAACAGGGCACAGATGAATGCATAGCCATTGTCCTGCTGCTGTTTTTCTCATGAAGATACGCTTTAAGCATGGTGAATCTGTGCTGTGCTGAGCAAGAGAGAATTGAGAGTTCTAGCCTTGTATCTTCTGGTGGGTTTTAACTGTGCTTCACTCTTCAGTGCTTGACTGCTTGGAATACCAAAGATCCCAGCTGCTGGTGTCAGGCTAAATCTTGAGTGTTGGTATATCTCAACAGTATTCAGTTGAGTAGTCATACACATAGGAAATTATCAAGGACAGTGCTTAACACAGGAACTCCACATGGGTATAGATTTTACAAATAGGCATTTCCAGTGTTTATGCAGCAAGTCCATAGGTTAAAAGTGTAGTCAAAAATACAGATATTTTAAATTAGACATAAGCTGTGAAACTACTGTTAGTTGTTTCTTGATTTTAATACTTGATTCTATGTAACTCATGTAGATTCCATTCCATCTGTGGTGTAGATGTGGCACAAATACAGTTTTAGGGTGCTAAGCAAATATGCAGTGAGAAGTGCTATTTGTGTGACTCAGCATAAGTTAGGGAGAGCCAAACCAGGTATGTGAAAGCCTAGGTAAGGGTAGAAATCTGGAGATCTTCCTCCTGATGGCATTTGTGCAATGTCACAGTCTGTTTCACCCGTTGATGGGCAATAGCTTAGCAGAGCTGGAGTATCAGGACAGATGGCTGATTTTAAATGCCATAAACATGCAGCAATAAGGGAGCATAATTATTCTGCTAGCAAACCTATGGATCTCCATATGTGATTTAAGAATGACTAACTGAAAGACTTAACCCAGAAACAGGACTTGCATTTTGATCAGTCAGAGCAGATCAGCTGGCCAAAGCATTGGTTAGGTGACAGGAGGCTGTCAGCTACCTGCTCTTGGATGTGCTTTCTGAAAAATGGGCCACACTTGTGTGTGTAGCTTCTGCTGTCTGCTATTTCAGTGTGTCACCTGTCCTTGGATGGTGTCTTGTTTGCAGGGGATAATAATCTTGTAGTGCTGCCAGGACGTGTAGCTAGAGCTTAATGAGGAAGATTTATACAGAAGCAGAGGAAGTCTGGAGTAAAAACGTGGTTCATGATGCAAGTTGGAATGAATTGTTGTTACTAAGAGAAATTCATCAATTTAAGTTCACTTTTTTTTTTGCTTAAGGCAATAAAAGAACTTTATAAAAATGAAATTACTTAGACTGCAGTCTAAATAACCTCAGAGTTACAGCATGCAGGTTAAGTATAGGTATGACTCATTTGATACCTTTATATGTATTATGATATTTTTGAGAAGGTGATCACTCACCATTTCCCTGATGTGCTCCAGGAATGAAGCCCCTACTTATTATATTTTTTGTCTGTGAGTAGCACAGAAGAAGACCGTGTAATAAAATAGAAATGCTTTGTTATTTTTTAAAATTATTTTAATAAATCTGTAAGTAATTTGTAATGAGGCCAACTTCAAAAGAAGAACTACTAAAAGAAAAACTGAAGCAAACGCTGAGTATTTGGGGGATGAAAAGCTATGTAGATTTATACAAAACATTTTGGAAAGCTCTACATTTTGAGAAAATGTCATAAATTTGAATGGCCAGAGAGAAGCAAACAGAGTAATACTGTCAGTGACACAGCACAGAGTATTAATTGTGATGTATATGCTGCTGTAAGCTTTAGGCCTTGGATAGCTAGCATGTTTTTAAAACAGACCTAACTGCATCTTGTAAGCTATTTATTCTGATATATCTCCTTACAGATAATCATTCAAAGCCAATGGAAATTGACGGGGATGTTGAAATTCCTCCTAACAAAGCAACAGTCCTTCGGGGCCATGAATCAGAAGTGTTCATCTGTGCCTGGAACCCTGTCAGTGACCTGCTAGCATCTGGGTAAGACAGTGACTGAAACCAGCTGCTGCAATTAGAGAATATTTAGAGATGCGAGAACTTGCAAGCATTTTCAGGATGTGAATGAGTATTCTCTGGGCTCGTTCATCAGCCTGCAGCAGTGGTATTTTTTAGCAGTACCATACCTGTATAACAGCTAAGTCATTATAAGGTGATGCTGAATGTGAAGAATTTGTACATTTAAGGTGTAAATTCTGTGGCCCTAAATACACACACGTTTTTAGAAATAAATTTTTAAAAATTCTGGATAATTCTCAGAATATTTGACATTCGTGTAAATCTACTGCACTTAGTTATTGATTCACACTGGGGTCTCAGAAAGTCATTGGCATCCACCAGGTTTTTTCAAAAGTATGGAGATGGGGGTGCTTCAGCCTGGACCTAAGTTTGTTCAGTGAGCTGAACAGTAAGTAGTGGTTTAAGGGAATTTGTGATTTAATGTCACTGGAAGGGAGCCCAGTTTATCCTCTGCAGGACTGCTCTGCATTGACCACCACAGCATCCTAAGTGGGATGATCAGGAGACTGACTTACAAACAAAATCACAATTGTAAACATACCCCAAAGAGCTGTATGCAGGCACTGGTGGAATCTGTGTTCATGCTTAAAGTCAAATCTTAACATGAAGACTAAATTTAAGAAGTCTTACTGGGAACATGAGTAAAGCTGATCAAAGTTTGAGGAGGTAAATCACCCAGAGTTACTTAGCAGCATTAGAATACTTTCCTCACAAGGAAGAGGAGAGTCCTTATTTTATTTCTAGCTTTTTTGCAAGATTATCAGAATAGTCTTCTTACCTTTGTTCACTCAGTACATGAAAACAAGGAATTACAGTATAAATAGGAAAGAAAAATAAAATAAATTTCATGTTGGATGAACAGCAGACATCTCCAAGAGAGTGAAGATAGACATTTCAAAAAAATAATTTGAGACAACTAACTGGGATTTTGGAAACCAGAAATCTGCTGAGTATGCTTTGTTTCTGGAATGTCCAGATCTGATAGTTCTTTTAGCATCTGTAGTACTAAGTATCTTCATTTATCAATTTTAAGTAAGTCAGTGCTTGCCACAGTGGACTGCTGCCCTAGGATTCCATGATGCACAGTCCCAGTGTGCATAATTTAAATGGTAGAGCATTTCATAAACCAGAGGATGTGTTGCAGTGTGTGTTTTAACTTTGCCTCAGGGTGCTAAGCATTGGTAGATGGATCCCTGGATTGTGAAATCTTACAGGTGAACCTGGAGGAAGATAATCAGAACTATTAGTCAGATATCTGAGCCAGAGGAATACCCTCACTAGCATTTCAATTAAGCTTTACCCTTCAGTGTAATAGGTCTGTCACAGTGATCTTTCCTAGTGAGCATGGAGGCACATAGGTACACACGTGGTTGCAGAGTACAATCGTGCTTTAGTCAGAGTAATAGCACTGCAATGACAATGCAAATAATTTAGATCTGTGTACATTTTGGTCAGATTTTAGCCTGCTTGTAACAAATGAGGTAGGGATGCAGCTGGAATTGAGGTAGCACAGCAGCCACTGCCTGGTGAAGCTTAGTGACTGAAATGGCAGAGAATGCACAGAAGGAAGTGAAACTGAAGGAAGAGAGCTGAGTGAGTGATTATGCCACTGCACAAAGAAGCCTTTGAGATGTCTGGTATAATAACAGTTCAAGCTTTCATCTACAGGTAAACTCCGTGTTACACCACCAGTTAAACAAGGGAGGGAAATTCCCTGAGATCCACAGTGTGCTGCAGTTCTGTTTGCCTTTTACAAAGTAGTGATTCCAAAAAGAAGACTGCAGTTAGTCTGATGCGTGAGCATCAAATTGTTGGATTCTATAACAGCCATATTGTGCTGCCCAGTCGATTCTTTCCTTCAGGTTTCCCATCTGCTTGATTGTACCCATCTTAAAAGATACCTTTCAAAACCTAGCTATTAGAGGAAATAATAACATATTTGTTTTGTTTATAAAGTGACTAATTGAATCTCAGTTAATGACAAAGTATTTTCCTCAAGCCTTGCTATACAGGCAGTAGATTGTTTCTAACAACTAGCAGCAGCAGTTTAGACAGCAACCTGATGTTATCCTCAGCTAAAAGAATAATGCAGGTTCAGAACCTAATCTGAAGCAAGCTGTTTAAAAGAAATGTAGAATGAATTACCCAAAACTAGAGCATTGGTTTCCAGATTTAGTGACTATCCCACTGAGAGAAAGGGATTTTGATATTTAATGTCACATCTACTGAGCTGTTTTTCAAAAGTGTATGAAAACTAGCATGATAATATATACTCTCCAGGCTTTGCAAACAGCTATTTGAAAATATAACAGAGAGACAGGAATTTCTCTGATCAAATATCTAGAAAAATATATTCTGCAGCTGCTCTTCCCCTCCACCACACACATAACCCTTAAAGCTAAGGATGGGGGAGACTGGAAATACCAGTAAAGGCTATCAAAGGCATGACTGTCACCAGATGCCTATGAGAGGAATGCTTAGATGTTACGAACAGAAGCATTATAATAATAGAGTGAAGTGTGTGCATACAGCCATGTAAGATGATTAACTACACTTTATGAAGGAAGTCAACATTCCAAAGCAAATAATTGCACAGAGTGTTTTGGACAGGTGAAAAAATACAAAAAAAAGAGGTACGTGGTTAAATCTCAAGATCTGGCCATTCCCAGCCGTAAACCCAAACACTAATATCTTCCACTAGTTATCTTTCAGTATCTAAGTTTTAATTTCATGACACATTTAAATTGTTGCAGATGGTTATTTTCCCTGTGTAGTGCAGAAATCCGTTACAGCTGCATCCACATTAGTGAACTAACCATGCCTGGGAATATTCCTAGGCACTGAGGCCAGCTGGCACAGAATGGCTGGTGTCTGTGCTAGCAAGCTGCCCTGGCTGCCAGACAAACTGCACATTGGGAATCATCTCTGGACACTTTAACCACCAAGCCATGCCCAGGAGTTATTCAGAGAGAACATCAGAGCCCCAAGCAAGAGTGCTAATTAAAACAAGCCAAAATCTGGCCAGGGAATAACCTGTCAGTTTGCTTGCACAGGTCGCCATGGTCTGGTGACACAGAGTGTTCTGAATATGCTTGAATTTCCCAGTATGGAAGTGGATGGGCTGTGAATGTCAAGGCTGCTAAAGCCTTGAACTCTAGAACCTTTTCCAGTTGAACTTTGATGTTTCTGTCATCCTGTTCCACTGCTGCTTCCAAGAATGTGTTCTGTTCTGTGACATCCAGCCACGCCCTTCAAGTAATTCATAAAGGCATGAAGCAGAGGGATCTGGCCTCAGTCCCAAAACTAGTGGTAGATTTCTTTGCTTATCAGCTAATCTATGCCATAGATTGCCTCTCTCTCACACAGAGAGGCTGTGATCTGTCTCTTCCAAACAACTCTGTGCACCTTTTGCTCTCCCTGGTCAACAAAGTAATTACTCATAAAAACTGCTGTCCGAGATCTTTCAGTTCTGGCTGTGTCTCTTGGAACCAAGAAAAGATGTTTCTAGGCCATCTGCTGTCATGGTTTCTGGGTTTATATAGTACTTCAGGTTACTGTACTCCTCATATCAGTGGTTTAGGATCCACTTTCAGAATAATCCTTTTGACTTACCAGGTTGAGGGTGTTGATTTCAGACACCACCCCTGTATGTCAGTGCAGATATTAATTCTGCTAAGTGCTTATTCATTAGCAGGGGACTATTTGGACCATTTCCTTACCTGCATCAAGTCAATTAATGCAAAGTAGCCAGCTATTAGGGGAGGTCCACTTGAATAACCTGTAGCAGGGAAAAATGTAGAATCAGTGGGGCAGAGATCTTAATCAGGACACCTGAGAGGCACTTCCTTCTGCTGACTGCCTAGGAAGAGTAAGCACTCAGTTTAAGAGGCCTGCTTTATGAAGGAAATGTTAGGTGTCAAAAAAAAAAAAGATTAATTTCCTTCCCATGCTTTTAATAATATCTCTTAAAATAAAATAATAAAACTTCTAACCTGTTGCAGCCAGAAGTAGTAAATACACATTAGCAATACTGCCTCTCAAAATAACAGTGATTTTAAGACTTGCAGCTGAAGATTAGAAGTACCAAGGTTCAACAGCCATCTTGTGAAATTCTCTACCCAGCTGCAGCACTTTCACTCTCTGTCCTCCCAGTTACAGAATGGTGATTTTATATGTCAAAAATTAAATTCCAAAAACATTTGTCCACCTTGATTCATGAACATACTGGGGCAGGGGAGCATGAATTAAAATCCTTTCAGAACTAGCCTTCCTAAAATTTGGCAGTCCTCTACCACAGTGCAGAGGAGTATTCCTATTACTCAAGTGTTCATGACTTGCATGTTGGAATGAGCTGCTTTATCATGTAGATTGAAATGCTTCTGTGGGCTAAGGAGATTAAATAACTTTCTGAATTGTGCTTGAACTGTGCTCCTCTAATAAGGCAGGGTTCACTGAATCATTCAACAGAAATCAGAATACTTTCCAGAGCATTCTCTGGACTCTTTTTTTTTTTCCCCCAGCAACAAAAGGGAAGACACAAAAATACCCTTGCTGCACACTGGTAGGCTTATAAAGCCTCTCTGCAGGGACACATAATAGCTTATGTAGCCTTAGGAAGAAGAAAAGGGAAAAAACAAAATTAAAATACTGGAAAATAAGATTGCACAAGCCTTGCCAGGAAAACAACTAAATAAAACTGTTGAAAAACAAAACATAACCCCTTTAGAACTAGCAAATAGGATATTGTATTTGATAGCCAAGTGACTGAGTACTTTATTCACATGGTCCAGTAACAAACTGAATTATTACAATGAAGGCAGGACAGTCCTGGAGCCTTATATAGGAGAGAAGCCAGCTCTGAAGGAATTTCTTCCTTAGCATGTTAACCAATGAAGCAGTCCTTTAAAGACTTGTTCTCATCATTGTTCATTATCACAGTTAAAAATGTTCCTTAACTTCTGAGCCTCGTGATTAACTTTGTTAATTTTCTAGCCAACACATGCAAAATTGTCCGTTTTCCACACCTCTGAAGAAATAAGGGTGTGTATTACAGTCACAGCTGTGTGATGGCAAAAATTACACTGATCTGAATTATTTCTTAATCACTAATATAAAAGATATGTCTTGAAAATTAAAGAGTGGCTGTACAGGAGTAGTGGGTTCAAAACCCTGGCCAGCCATCACGTGTCAGCTTGGCACGAAAGGTTCACAGGAGATGGGACACATTTCCCAGGCATGCCATCGCCCAGAAGATCTCAGAACTACTGATACAGGCAGAGAGGTGCTTGCTTTTGCAGTTGAATTGTTTGTGTAAAATTAGGCTAAATTATTGGTAAAATAATACACAGAGATCAATGGAGTTCGATAATTGCTTGGTCAATATTTGCATTTGAAGACATGTCAAGTGTTGAAAATTTGCTGGGTATTCTTACTATCAATAATTTAAATGCTTTACTAATAGGCCAAAAGAAAATTTAATATTGTCTTGTGATGGATTTCTTTTTCAGTTAAACATGGCTTATTAAAGCAAAAATGGATCTCAGGTTTTTAGGCTTTGAAGAAAGACTTTTTCTCCTTGATATTATATAAGAAAGCTTTTTGTCATTACTTTAAAAAAAAGGAAAAGCTAACACATCAGATATATCAACAATGAAATTTCATCTAGACTGTATGAATTCTTGCAAGTATAAGAGAGGTGCTAACTTTGCTCCAAGTTTCTACTTACTACATGTAAATGAAAATTGCTTTCTGGACAAAACAAGCAATCCAGGGTACTTGGTTTTGGTTGTTGTTGTTGTTTTAAAGAATGGAGGCAGGGAAGTGAGAAAAAAGATCCCAGTAAACTTTTAAAGTGTAATATCTTCCACTCCATGGCAAATTAATCTCTGAACCTCAGAGATGTTTTTCAGTAGAATAAAAATTTATGCAAAGCCAAAATAAATATATTATTTACAAGTAGATAAACTCTTCCTTCTCAAAACCTTTTCTAAGCAAAATCAGGATTTCAGCCTGCATTAAAAACACCTCTGTAGAAAATAATTGGTCTATAAAATAGATGAAAATCCTGATGCTGCCTTTGTCTTGTTCTATTATGTCAGTACTTATTTTGCCACTTTTTCAGGCAGCATGATGTAAGCAGCCAAACTATAGCCAGTTACTGTAAGTTGCCCCAGACTACCTCAGTTATGGTGGTGCCACCTTTAGTATGTAGTGCAAAATGTAGACAGCGAGCGTATGTGTTTTAGGTAAAACTCCTCTGAATAAACCAAATTATTATGACAGGTATAATTTAAATATGTGTTAGCATTTTTTAAAAAGTACACGGAGTACAGAAAGAGTTGAAAAGAAAAAATTGCTTCTTAAAGGTTTGTAATGCCCTGATCTGTTCAGTGGGTTTAGGGAAAGGTGGTTGGATCTACACTGGGCAGTGCACAGGAGAAACAAGAAAATTCTCAGGAGGTTCAAAACAATTTCTACTTGCAAAATTTGGAACATTTCAATAGAATAGGGCCCTCCCCTAGGTGAGCTTCTGCTAGTTTCAGCACCAAGGTCTCACACCTGCATTTTACACAGGGCCAGAAGATCCCCAGCAGCCCCATGCAGTCAGACACTCCCCTGGCAGTGCAGGCCAGCGGCTCTTGTTCCTCCGGTCTCCTGCAAGGCTGCAGTGTTGTCTCAATGAAAACAGGAGTACAGGCTTTGACACTGCTTGCTGGGTCAACATGAGGAGATTTCAACTTATTTGCATAATTGCTTTATAGATCCGGAGACTCAACGGCCAGGATATGGAATCTCAATGAAAACAGCAACAGCGGTTCCACTCAACTAGTTTTGAGGCACTGCATAAGAGAAGGAGGACATGATGTCCCTAGCAATAAGGATGTGACTTCACTGGACTGGAATGTAAGCTAACTTCTAAGACTGGGCATGGTTTTTAACGGTCTAAATTTAATTCCGAGGCAATTACAGTTGCTGCTCCGTATCTTTCATATCTGAGGTGACCAGAAGCTCTCCCCTAACCTACTGACCTCTTGTTTCAAATACTCATAATAGGCTGAACTTTCTCCTACATGCTGTAATTTTCCCGGACTGTTGCCATCTTCAAGCTTAACCTTGATATATTTGTATCTCTATTTTAGGAGCATGGGTAAAAATAAACTTAGCTAGCTTTAAGAACAAAGATTAAACAAGCAGTCTATGTAATACAGAAGCTTCATTAATAATGTATTTGCATCTCATAGTTACTTTATTTTGGTATGTAAGGAGATAAAAGCACCAGTGAAATTTTTTCTGAGGTTGGACTCTCCAGATCCTCTTATTGGAATTATGCTGTGCACAGCAAAATGTGTTCACATTATTTTCTTTGTCTTGATAGGAGCATGTGTATTTATTATTCTGTCCTTACCTATCCACCTTCTGGATGAAACTGTCTTGCCTGATCCCTTTTTTACTTTCATCCTGCAAAACCTCCTTTCTTAGATAATGTGCTCCTGCACAGAGAATACTGAAGTGAGCAGAGAGGATGGGTATTGTTGAGAATCCCCAGTGTCTGGGCAGTGTCTTTGGGCAGCTCTAAGGCTGCTTCATGTCTCATTTTTGCCAAAAGAACTGCAGGAACCTAATTACTTTGAGATAATTTTCATTCTGTCTGTTCTGCTGCTATTAGTACAGACAGAGTGATCACATTAGTCTTGTTTCCATAGGAAAACAGATTAATTAAGTGCCAGAAAGGATTTTCAGCAGTTATGTACAGTCTCAGTTGCTGGCCAGAGACCAAGTTTCGATTAATCTTTACTGCAGTATTGTCCGTCAGGTGAGCTAGGTGCTTCACAAAGTAAAAGATAAGGCCACTGCACAAGTCACCTTTCCCCTCTGTATTTTATATTTGCACAGTGGAAGAAGTTGGTGAATAGTACAGAAAGTAGAGGTAGGTCAAGGAAGCAAATAAAACTCAAGCTTAAGTTCATTACGTGTTTCCTGTGAATCTTAGAGTGAAGAAAATCAGTTGTGAAAAAAATGAATTGAGGACTAAGAAAAGAGAAATTGAAAGAGGAAAACATGCAATGAGTGGAGAACAGTTAGGAGAAAACTTGTCCAAAACATAGTGCATCCTCTAGTATTTCCTGTAGTAGTTCCTTATCTTCCAGACTTCATTGGTACTTCACTTGCATTGTGCTAATATTTAAGGTAGGGAAATGTTCCTAGTTGAAATACTTCAAGTGCTTCCAACTGAGAGTTTTGCAAAGAATGTGAATTACCACCAACAAATTTGGATAAACTATACATCTAAGCTCCTGAGCTTTTCTTTTTTTCTTTTTGCTCTTTATCACCTTTCTTCTCATCACTGGTCCAGAGAAGTGTACATCATAGTGAGCTTTGCTTAGGTTATGATATTTTCCTCCCTACATTATTATATATTTGAGTTAAATCTACAACTGCTCTGAGTCAATGTTCTTGGAGGATGAGAGTGGGCATATGTTTTAAAGGATTATTTCATGGCTTTTCCTAATTTTCTATTCATCAAGCTAGAAATGCCATCTGCCTTTATTGTTTATTTAGAACCACAATATTAATCATATCTCCCTGTGAAATATTCACACTGGTGATATTGAATCAATTCTTCTCTGATTTCTGTGACTTACGTCACGTAAAGGTTATAAGAAAGGTTATTTCTGGGAGTCATGTTCAGATCATGCCTGAAACCATGGGTAGGATTCATCTCCTGTAGGTTTAACCATCTAAGCTAGTCCTCTAGACTCACCTTAGGTCAGGAAAAACAGAGACACGTGCCTTCATATTGGGTTGGACATAATCTAAAGCAAATGAGTTCATGGATTACATTTCGGAGTTGGGGTTACATGATGCTGTTAGTTATGGAGGGAGACTAGATGGCACTCTTAATCTAACTCCTAACTTCTGCATGTCTGGAGATAAATGGGATGAATCTCACTCTTAATCCAGGTTCTGAAATGTTGAAAGACTAAATACCCGTCTTCAACAGTGTCCATCTCTCCAGATGTCAGAGTCGAGTTCTGTTTCAATTATTCTCATTCTTGCCCAATCACACCAGCATCACTGGCTGCACAGGACATATCCTCCTTCCAGGAGGTTCCTTCCAGAATACATGTAACTTGCTGATTAGATTAATGGGTTTTTTTCCTCCTAATTAGGACCCATGAATCCAACTTTTCTCAGGCTGTCCATCATGGTACTGTGCCCGTGAGCACATATGGGAGTCTGTGTTCAGACAAGGAGAAAGCAATTCCTTGGTGGTAGATAACATTTGAGGTGTTGATCCTGAGTGTATGTGGCTTAGGGTCTTCTTTCAAGCAGTGGTGCCTGAGTTTCACTGAATTGGGATTTAGTCTGGGTTTAGGTCATCTGTTGGTGTTTTATAGGTCCTTTATGTCTAAGAAGTAGTATCTGTTCGTTATCTGGAAGAAGCCCATAGAACTTTTTATATCCTGTTCTCTTTTTCTAATCTTTTTGATTAAGTGG
The DNA here is from genome assembly GCA_013400495.1 of Nicator chloris. Classification (NCBI taxonomy): domain Eukaryota; kingdom Metazoa; phylum Chordata; class Aves; order Passeriformes; family Pycnonotidae; genus Nicator; species Nicator chloris. Next base: position 273,490 of record WAAE01013422.1, read on the forward strand.
CTCTTATCTGATGGTATAGCCCAGTATTTCACTGTATGTTAGAGGATTTTGTTTCCTCTGTGTTGTCTAAAGTAATAACCTTTAGTTCAAAATATACTAAAATCTGTCTCTATGAGTGGACTCAGAATTCCCATAAATCACAATTAACAAACCCTAAAAAAGAAAGAAAAAGGTTGTTGAAATAGATTTTATCTCATATCCACCTTTGCCATTTATATATATTCCAACAGAGTGATGGAACACTATTGGCTACAGGCTCGTATGATGGTTTTGCAAGAATATGGACAGAAGATGGTAAGTCAAATATTTATTGTTCTTAAGCATCAAACAGCAGTGAGCTGTAAGTTGACCAATTTGTGAAGAAATGGTAATAATAACCTGTTTCTTTATTCCAGGTAACCTTGCAAGCACCTTAGGTCAACATAAAGGTCCAATATTTGCCCTGAAATGGAACAAAAAGGGGAATTATATTTTAAGTGCTGGTGTTGATAAAGTGAGTTTTAAAAATACATTATTCTAACATATAAGTATGCTGATGAGTGAGCTTGTGCTGCTAAATTGATTATTTTCTTCTTCTCCAGGCATCCTGGAGAGTTTACATTTCTTTAATATATTCGAGTGCATGTTGATTACATTTTTGAGGCTGCATAAATGTGTACTATTTTAATGGAAAATGCTTAACTTCTAAAAAAGAATTGTGTAAAATTGCATCTTAAGTGTGTCTCTGTTAAGGAAGGAACAGGTTCAGTACTTATATTTGTAGTTTTATCACCCAACTATTTGAAGAAAGTGATCTTAAAGATCTTAAAGACCTTTTAGCTCATCTAATTGTTGAAACACTTTTATTTGAATAAAATAAATATGGCTTCTTCTGAAAATATGCAAAAAAGTGGTCCTGAACTGAAAATCAAGCAAAACATAGTTGTTATAGCTGAATGCACATTAGAGATTAAAATGAAGAGATGACTGATGTTCCATTAAAACTGAAACTGAAAAGTACACAGCATTCATCTTGCCTAACTTACAGTGTCTAAAATTGGATGCATGTGTCATCCTTGGCTTCCTTTATAAAATTCAGAAAGAAAGATGGCACTTCCAAGGCATAGGCTGCATGGCCTGTGTTCCAGTGGGATGCACTGACAGTGCTTCTCTCCAGCTGCTGGCAGGGGGAATCTAGCTGAGGTTTGTACATTTGTAACCTCAGTGAATCCCTATATTTTCATACCTTTGTGAAGATGGAAACTTAGTCTTATTCCCTTTAATACTGGCTTGTATTCAGCTGTACTGATCTCTCAATGGTAATACCATTACTCTGGCAAACTTACATTCTCAATAGAAGCAGCATTTCTTCAGGTGATCCATTATCAGCAAGATGATGCATCCTTAATTTATTTTCTGGAAGTATTTACTTCTAATAAATTGACAATTCACTCAGAAGGTAGCATTGAGCTCTACAGGGGACATGCTCACGTGTGCTGTGAGTATGCATTAAGCCTGTAGTAAGCCAATTACACCTGAGTCTGTCCCACCTCAGTGGCAAGAATTATTGTGTACTCTGCTGATAGAAAAACATTGCACCTGTTGGTTTAATTGTTACAAATGGGATTCAGCATCATTTCAGAGTAGAATTCAACTTGCATCTTTTGAAAAGGGAAAAAGTGTTCTTTAAAGATCATAACTGAAACATTTTTTCAATATGCTTATTAAAAATGTATAGTGTTGTCTTCTAGCGCTATTCAGAGAGAGTATGCCCATTCTTCATAGTTACATTGCTTCTTCTGTAGGCATGATGCTTCTTTATCTACACTTAGATGATTATTCTGTAATAACTGGAAGTGATTTCTGGGTTTCCCACTGTTTAGCATGCAAGGCTCTCTGAAGGCAATCATTTTTTCAGTTCATCATTTAGAATTGTGGCTTAGAGAGGGTGCTCTTTGGTTTTTTTTCTCTGAGCTGAACAGTCACTAATCTTTTTTTCTACCCTTTCTTTGGATGCAGACAACAATAATTTGGGATGCTCACACGGGAGAAGCTAAACAGCAATTTCCTTTCCATTCAGGTACTTTTTGCGTAACTCTTGTTAGAAAAATTAAATGCAGTTTTAATTGTGTCAATATACTTTATCCGTATCTGCCAGAGAAAAGTTTCAACCAAGTTTTTTGTGCCTTAACTATCCTCAGTATCATGGATTGTGGGTTTATTCTCATTTCAGAAAGACACAGTTCTGTGGAGAATCAGCTTTGAAAGTCAAACTGATTTTAGGAGAGGGTTCGTACACAAGCCATGTCTACCTAACTGAGCAGTCCCACTGTTATCTGTGTGCTTGAATAGTACCAGGTGGTGATTCATGAAGAGAACTTCCAGTCACGTGCCTGGGATCTTTTCCATTCTCTCTGCTCCTGTTTCAATGAAGCTGATTTGAGGCAGAAGCAGGCAGATCTCTCATCTGCCTTGCATTCACCACTGCGCTCATGAAGATCCTCAGAATTTCTTAGCTTTTAATTTTAACTTGAAGTTCTTCAATATTTACTTTCTCTGATTATTGGAAATCAATTGCCAGCCTTGAGTTTCAAAACCTTGCTGCACCAAAACACTAGTTGGATGGTTACTTGTAGCTCTGTTTCAAGAAGACAGGAGATGTCACAGATATTAAATAGTCTTGAATAACAGCCGTTCACATAACCTGAAATTCACCTGAGACCAGACTTGTAAGATGATGGCTGAATTCATGATCTGAAGTGGCTACATTGTCATAGTGAAGAATTTTAAGGGGTATAATAAAACCGAGTTTAAAACCATGAGAACATTCTGGGTTCTGATGCTAGAGGTGTTCATCTTCCTAGTTCACTGTAACTAATCCATTTTTAAATACAACCTTTCACAAGGTTCTTAGTGGTGTTTAAAAACGTATTTCAATATTAATTTTAAACATTATTTTGCACATGCTTTTCAAGTCAAACGGTTCTTATTCTCTCATTTACACATGCAGGAGCAATCTAAATGGTTATTCAGCAGTAGACAACAAGTATGGCCATGGACACAGCAAACCCATACTCTGCATTTTTGTCACTCGACTCCTTATTTATTAATGCAGCTGTCAGTTTAGAGGAGTTGATGTCTGCTGACAGATTTCCTCACTGTGGCATTTATTTATCTACCAGAACTGCTCCATAACAGCAAACCGTGCACATAGAGTGATTCAGTTAATGAGGCTCTTAATCCTCTGATCCCTAACTAGTAATCTAAATAGTTGTGAATTCAGAACAAATCACCCCATCCCCTTTTTAGCAAGTTGAAAACTCAGCTCTATCTACCAATGCAATATGTCCATGTGCATTAAAAGATTTTTTTAAAATTCTTACTGTACATGCTGTTTGTCTTTGGAACATAAGACACAACTGAAGTGTAGATGTGGAAAAGCTAATATTTTAAAATTTTTTTTCACTATTTCATATATGTTTTCACAGGGAAGTAAAGCAGTTATTACGAAAATGCTGGTAAGGAAATTTTTGATAGGAGAAAGCATATATCCCACAAAACCTTCTTAAAATCAGCCAGACTCTCTACTCACTTTGTTCTCACAAGTCTAAAGCCACAAAGACCTCACCTTGTCCTCTTTGCATCACCAGGACAAACTAACAGCAAATTCCTTTCCATGGCTGGAATCCAAAAACCTTGTCTACACCAAGATTAAAGGTGGCATTTTAACAATTAAAAGTGTAGTCTAGGCAGGGTACACTTCCTTTAACACATACTTCTTTGAAATCTGGAGGTAGTTGGCCTGGGAATAACATAAGGTTTTTTTCCTCTCTGCTTCTTTACAACAACTGGTTTCGTTTACACCACATGGACAAAACTGTCATCTTAAAATACATATGGAAAAGTCCTTTGTCTGGGTGTTGAAGGCCTCCATGTCATTGGTGTTCCCATGTAATTTTTAAGAGGTTTTGGTCAAAATATGTAACTATGCAGATAAGTAGCTTCTAGGACTTCAGTATTTTTTGCAAAACTATGACTCATAATAGGGCATTTGATCAAAATGCATATTCACAAAACTTATTTCTTTAAAAAGGAGCCAAATAATCCAATTTTGACATCTACTGATAGATACAGGCTGATGTCTATGCTTGCAGGGACAAGTTGTTAAATTGAAACCAAAAGAGGTATTTGTATGACCCAGTTTTAACCATCTAGTTGTGTAGTGACAGGACAAGGGGTGATGGATTCAAACTGAAAGACAGAAGGTTTAGATTAGATACCAGGAAGAAATTCTTTTCTGTGAGGGTGGTGAGGCACTGGACCAGGCTGCCCAGAGAAGCCCAGGCTGGATGGAGCTCCAAGTAATCTGGTCTAGTAAAAGGTGTCCCTGTCCTCAGCAGGGGAGCTGGAACTAGGTGTTCTTTAGGGTCCCTTCCAACCTAACCCATTCTATGATTCTGTGATCTAAGTGCTCTGAATCATACTTAAATTTGTTCTGAAAAAGCCTAATGACCGGATAATTATTGTAACTTTTTTTTTTTTGGTTCTTATTTTAGCTGCATTTTAAAGGATTTCTTGCTGCTTTTATTATGATATATTATGATATTCTAATTGTTTTTATGCAATTGGTTGGTATCCTGTGGTTTTGGAAATATTTTGGCAATTTGATTATTTGCATCAAGACCCATGTTTGGTTGATTTTTTCAAACTTTTTATATAGTTACTTATCCAGTAAACATAGGATTGAGTACACCAATAAATGAATCCGAATTAATTATCAACACTTTATGATTCAAATTATGCTGCAGTGTAAATCTATAGCTTTAGGTGCCAAGAGCTCTCTGAAAATTAGTTTTTGACTCATACTTATCATACTAGATATTAGCCCTGAAGGCATATTGCTATTAATTATGATTTTTTTTTTTGTTTGCTTTGAAATAGTAATACAAAGCTTGTAGCACAAAAAGAAAGACAAACAGGCAGTTAAAGAAAGATCTTTTATTGTTTCCTTATCCTCACTCATGTTCTTTAGAAAATTCAAAAGTAGTCTGCCTTCCTCACAGAAATTTCCTTTATATTTCTGCAAGGTCATAATTCCTTACCTGTCATACAGAATTATTGAGCTTTTTCAGTAATGCTGAAAAAAAACCTTGTCTGTGAAACAATGTCAGCCCTTCATTCTCATTTAAAGACATACCTGATGATTCAGAAGGTATCAGATATGGATCTATTTTGTTTTGCAGTTAATAAAAATTATAATAGGAAAAACATATTTAAATGTAACAGGCTTGCCAGAACAGATATCTTTTTCACCTCTCGGTGACCAAGGTATTTTTATAAATATCTTTAAGGAATTTCTTGGTTTCATTTTAATGATAAATTTGCATTTTTATCTTCGGCAGGAAGAGATTCAACTTTGTTTCCTATATGCTGGTCTCATTCTAGCACAATTGCTTCTCACGAGAGTGTGCTGAGAATGAAGATTTCTATATTTTAGCAAGTCTTATGTCATCCTCTGGAGGGCAGCTAAACTCTATCCTGAGGGAAAAAGCCCAAGCAGCAGTCATAGAAACACAATGAAGTTGTTTGTCAGGAGCTCCCTCCTGCTCCTGCTAGCACTCTGCAATGACATGCTGGAAGAGTTGTTTGGGAATTTTTTCCCATTCTTTTTGCAAAGATTGTGTGTCTGTGTGTTGCACACAGGCACTACTTACATGCTCACATGCTCTCTGTGCACAGAGTTTTGTTAGTTCAGTGCTAGTTAATGCCAAACCCTCTACAGAAACTCCTCTCATTTCAGATGAGGCTGATCAATGTACCTGCCTAAAACCAGTCCCCAAGCAAATTAAACTGAATTTTAGTATTGTTCATCCATGTGCCTGCACAGGATGTGCATAGGTTTGTATCAAAGGTTGCATAAAGCTCTCGTGCAAAGGGACACAGCCACTTGCTCCTCCACCTTCCCATGTGTTGTGTCTGGCATTCACAGGAACATGCTTGTCTAACCCAGATGAAATGATCCACGTTTTTTCTGGGTTAGTTTTCTTTCCGTTTCTTCACTGAACTGGGTTACAGAGGACTGAATGCTAGACATAAGCCATGATATGTGTAGCTGGGAGCAGAGAGGGTGGAGGTAGTGTTTTGCCCCCCCTTATGTAACTTAACCCAAAAGATTCTCGTAAGTAGATGCCATGCAAAGTATACAGATTATCTACTGGAATAGAAAAATAATTTGTGCCCTTCAGGCAGTCCCTATCAGCCCCATAAGAGCAGCAGGTGACAGACCAAGAACTAGCTTGTAGTCTGTTTCATCCAAATAAGTGATGGGAGCAAAATGGTTTGGGATAGCTGTTTCTTTGTCGTGATCCCTGATATTCCTTCTGTTGTTTGTATTCACAGCTCCTGCTCTGGATGTAGACTGGCAGAACAACACTACTTTTGCCTCCTGCAGTACTGACATGTGCATCCATGTATGCAGACTTGGCTGTGATCGTCCCGTTAAAACCTTTCAAGGACACACAGTAAGTTTAAGGAGTCCAAAATGTTAGTGATCAAGTCACAGCAACGTTACAATGATGGCAGATGATGTGTTTGCAGGGTATGTTCTAGCAGCAAAGGTGTTAACACCCCATTGTTTCCCTAAAAGCATATTCCTTGGGGATTGAGTGATCCACTGCCTGTGAGAAGAGATAAAATGTTCTAAATGACCATAGGAGGCAACACCTCCAGCTTAAACAGTGAGAGTGTTTCTGTGCAGCATGAGCTGCAGACTACAGGCACATTCATCAATAAGATTCTGTTTCCCACTGGCTTAATTTCCTTTACTAAATGAGAGCTATGAATAAGGAGAGAACAGTTTACCTCTAGCCATTGTTCAGTTTTAGAATCAATTGAATCTAATAAAATATATTAAAGATGTATTCCCCACTCTTTTCTTGGTATTTAATGACTGTCAAAGGTTACTTTTTCTAAGTTTCATTTGTGAGAAAAACTGCAATCGTTTACTGACCCATAATTTAGATATTAGTTTCCAGAACTGTGCATTTGGAGACCTTTATCTTAGTCTGTGGTTAAAATTATATTTCATGACAGGTTGTACATTCCTAACAAAAGACTGGTGCTTTTTAGGATTATATGAAATGCATTGTTTTGTAAATGATCCAAATTTTCACTTCTAACATATCTATACTTGCTTTTAATTAATACTGAAATATTTAAAATGTATAAAGCAAAATTTAAGTATTTTCCAGGACTGTTTTCACTGAGATCCTGGATCAATTTATATTTTTAAGAAAACAGTTTTTCCCTTTTTATAAAATGCTTTTTTTCTCTTTACCTATGGCCATGAAAGAGCGTGGTAAGGGGATACACCAAAGTGCAAGAAAGACTGATAAAGCATCCTAAGCTGTTTAATATTCCATCACAGAAACCTCTCTTTAGAGAGACCAGCATTGTTGTAGAGCTACAAAACGAAGAATTATCAAGTCCACAAAACTTTACACCCGATCAGGATCAGTGTTTTATGTTGAAAACTTGTATCACCAAGTCTACAGAACATTAATGAAAGAAATTCCCCAGTTTTAAAAAGAAGCTAATGCTGTATCATCAATCTGTCTGGGTTTATTTAAATCCTAGGATATGAGAAAAGGATAAGAGTAACTTTGTGCCAGAACACACATCAGAAGAATGTTTGTGTGTATCGCTTACAAGCACAGAATGGTTTCACTCTGAAATGCCCCTTAAATAGCATGTTGGGTAGGCAGCACTGCTTTTGTTCACCCCTAAAAGCATCCAGCACTGTAATTTGTGGGTGAACTTGTTCCATGCATAAACCTTGAGTGCCCTCTGCTGAGTGCCTGGTATGATGCAGTAGCTGGAATATTTGCTTAATAAAATCCCTCTTGATTTCAGAACGAGGTGAACGCAATCAAATGGGACCCATCTGGCATGCTACTAGCATCTTGCTCTGATGACATGACATTAAAGGTAAAACTATTTCCATTCCTGTTGTTTATAAAGTAAGGACAAAAAATCATGTCTCTCTTTCAGTCTTCTCCAGAATGATGGTACTGTATTACTTCAAACTCTGCAGGAACAGTAGTTTCCATTTTGTCCCATATTTTCTTGAAGCAAATCTGAAAGATTGAAGACAGGGAAGCAAACACTGGGGAAATTGAGGCATCCTATCCAATAAGTTTTATGTGACTGATATGCCATTGTCACAAAAAAGTCATAGTTTAAGTATAGATACTACAGAACTTCAGCAGCCCAAGACCCTTTCTCATTTTTCTTTTCCAGCCACAGCAAATGAAAGCTATCAGTGTAGGTAGAGCTGTATGTTGTTATAGCAAAGCCCTTCTGCTAGGCTGTCGATTTTATAATGGTTCCTTGGAGAAAGCAAATATCCCAGGAAGGATTTGGTTTTGTGGATAGAATTGTACTGGTAATCAGATCTCTTTGCACTGCTGATTAACCCAGCTGAAGCTTGGGACGTTTCTAGCATGAAACTGAGACAGCACCAGAATTTGCAGATGAGAGCTAAGAGAATGTCAGCGTTATGAATATTTCCTCTTCAGAGGTAGACTGACTTCTGCTCTGTCTTTTCCACATAACCACTGAGGTTTTCATCATTCTGGATTCCAGGTGTGTTATTGCAGGCTAGTGACAGAGCTGGAAATCTACAGAAAACAGGCAAAAGGGAGAATCTTGCCTGTCACGCTGCCACAAAGCAGTATGGCATAACTGTTCTTGCTCTGCTTAAACATCCTGACCCAGTGGTAGCACATCTTTTTGGTGCCCAATTGCATGCTGTGTTTTAAAAACCACCATGGTTCAGTGTTGTTGTTACCAGTTCAAATTCCTGACCACTGAATTTGCCACAAGAGCTAGTGGTTTGCTATCCCTGGCCTCACCCGTTTAAAAAAAACCTTCAGTGACGAAGTCAGCAAATGCTGCAAATTAAGGCAATTATTCTTCTTCCTTTTCCTTTGTAAATCAGTCCTCTCCAACTTTTTTCCTCTCTATTTTTGGAATTCACAAGCTTTTCCCATAACTTCTTGGAACATGCTGCCTGTCAGCCATAGAACGTGGCTGAGCTTTGTGGAGCATTTCCAAAAGCAGTCTCAGGTACACTGATGGGAATTCAGCATAAGAGCACATCATTCTCGTGGTGCAGACTTACAGCAACTGAGTTAAATCATTACTATGTTTTTGGTATCTCTCTGAAACTGACTGACTAAATTTGAGTTATTTTCCCTGCTGTGAATCCCTTCATCTTACTTTCTCAGTTAGCTGAAGAAAAGAGGTACTAAATTACCTGTCATCTCTGGTGAGCATATTCTTCGTCTTACACTGAAGTATTTGGCTATGTAACACTGCAGAAACAGCTGACTCTTCCATCTTCTGTACTGTTAAAAACATGAGGGAGACAAATGGAGTTCAGGAGGAAAAGGAAAGTTGTACTAGAATAAGAGAAAATTGCTGTGTCCTTAGCAGTTGCTGCAATTTTCATCTCGTTCTTTAAAATGTGTGGATAAAATTCAGGTTAATTCAGGACCGGTGTTGCAATGTGTAAATAAAATTCAGGTTAAACTTCTTCAAACAGATAAACTTCTGTGTGAAAATAGTTACAGGTTCTTGGAAGCACAGCAATTCTTTAGTTCTTATCTATTGAATAAATACTATTAAATGTGCAACTTCTTCCTCTGTTGGAGTTATTTTAATGTATGTGCCAAATTGCTGCATTAAATTATATTTATGTGTATTCAGGTGAGTTGAGATCTCAAATAAACAAATGGCAAGAATAACATAGAATTGAAATAATTCAGCTGAGAAGACATTAATAACGTTGCCATTTTCCCCCTTCATTATTTCTCTGACTCAGATATGGAGTATGAAGCAAGATACCTGTGTACATGATCTTCAGGCTCACAGCAAAGAGATTTACACTATCAAATGGAGCCCTACAGGACCAGGCACCAGCAACCCCAACTCCAACATCATGTTAGCAAGGTATAAAATACACCTCTTTCTCTTACCTGCCAAGAAGGATTATCTTTGTGACATGTCATCTTACTGTCACTTTGCCATCAGTCTTCCTGCAGACAATTCCACTAAAAAGTATCTGTGTATGTAACTCAGGGGGATGGATACTAAGGGAAAGGATTCATATTTGAAAAAAGAAAGAGAACAAAGAAAGAAAATTGAGTCATCTGGTATTTAACTTTTCAGTTGTCTTATAAAATGGTTGTAAATTTGGCATTACACTTTCACATCCAGCATCGGGTTGTTAGGAGTGAAAATCTTGAGGCAGGTGCTCTCACATTTCAGGCAGCTGGAATGGTTTCTAACTGGGGTCATGCAACTCACCTGGGTGGTTAGAGAAAATTTTGGTAGCCTTCTTAGCTAATACAGAAAAGCTTAGATAGTCTTTGAAGTTCCACTTGAAAATCTGTGCAAAATTCTTCTTTGAGCTTAGGAAATACGTTTACTTGAAGAGTGCCAGTTGATGGTAGTTCTGTGGGTTTATCAAATCAGCTCATGGAATGTGCAGTGTAGAGAGAAGTTGTATATAAAATGGTTTATTTTATTCCTTTGTCTGGGAGTGGACATGGAAGAACTTCACTTTCTTGCAGTTTTTATTTTATTATTATTTTTAATGCAAAATATTTCCTTTGACTTTCTCAAAGCCCACACTTTGGGATTTAAATGGAATGTAGCAAAAAGCATCACTGAAACAAAGTGAAAAGAACCACAGTTCTAGAGAATTATAAAATGGTAATTCATTAAACAGGGTGAATCCATTAGGAGTAAGATCTCCCTGGACCCATTTATCCTATTAATGACAATATATATTTGACCTTCCTGAATTACAGGAGGTAGAACCTCAAAAGTGGGGAGCTTGGCCTTCTTAGGGCTACATAGAGCACACCTAGATACAGGAATACACCCATTCAAGAATTCAGTTCTATAGCTGTAGTTCTTAAGATAAAAACATACAAGCTGTGCTGCATTTTAGCTTTTCTGTTTGAAATATTATGTCTTGCTTAGCCAAGGGGAAAAAAAAAAAAGTTGTTTAAATGTCTTATAAGATTTACAGTATCACAATGCAGATTGATTAACACCCAAATTATGACATTCTCACGTTTGAATGCTTCTTGCAGTGCTTCGTTTGATTCCACGGTTCGGCTGTGGGACGTTGACCGAGGAGTCTGCATCCATACCTTAACAAAGCATCAAGAGCCTGTCTACAGTGTAGCTTTTAGTCCTGATGGAAAATATCTAGCCAGTGGGTCCTTTGACAAATGTGTCCATATATGGAATACTCAGGTACTGTTTTGCCTCATGTGAAGCACATCTGGTTTAGGTGACGCATTAATAGCAAAAGCTTAAATGAAAAATGTGTGTACCTAGGCTATGCATGACCTGCCTGCCAGGGTGAGCCTGATTGTATTGGCTGGCACAAAGCCATGGCACTTGAGTCACTCAGGTGCAGTGAGATGACTGCCCAGAACAGTTCTGCCCTATCTGCTTTGTATGCTAAAATAAGTAGCAGGCATGAAAATACTTACCTTGGTTTGGGTCATCAGCTTTGTGAAGCAAAGGTGTAGATCAGAAATAAGGGATACTTCTATTTAGTTACAAACTGAGTTCAGCTGTGAATCTGATGCTCCTGGCTTAGGTTTTGTGAAGAGGAGCTATAGATACAAAGATGTACAGGCAGGGGACTGGTGATATTCTGGAGGAAAAGTGGGACATCATAGTTCCACAGATGTAATTGTGGATACTGTTGCCTCACAACCTGAATTAGCAACAAACTTTAGAGAAGAACACATCAACCTAACTCCCCAGGCCTTTACTCTTACAGAGTTGGCAAAAAGAGTTAAGAGTCCTGCTGTTTCTGGAGGAGCCTGTTGCTCTTCATTACAAAGATCAGTTTCCTAACTGTTTCCTAACCTGTTTCCATCACGATATGGAGGTGGCCATAGCTGGGTGATCTGAATAGCTCCCCCTTTTAATGTAGTGCCACATGACAGAGAAAAAGAAGGGGAACTTCTGTATCCAATGTCTGCATGCTGTTTTGCTTTGTAGAGTGGAACTCTAGTACATAGCTACAGAGGCACCGGGGGCATCTTTGAAGTCTGCTGGAATGCTAGAGGAGACAAAGTGGGAGCAAGCGCATCAGACGGATCGGTAAGGATCATCAAACCTTGCAAAGGTTGGGTGGAGAATTATTTTCTGGGGAGCACCAACAAAAACCAGGATGCTCTGTTTTCCTCCTGGTGACAGAGCTGAAGGCAGAGGCAGCTCAAGACATAAATAAGTAGCTCTGTGTAGTGTATTAAAATGCTCCTGCTTTGAAAGGTTTTGAATACTAGGAGGTGGTGTTCCTGTCGGAAATGAAGAATGCTTGTGGAATAGGTGAATACTGCTGAAGACGAGAATGACTTTTAAATACATATTTGACAAGAACAGTAATGTTGCTATCATCATCTGTCAATTTTAATGAAGAGCAGATCACAGCAGTCAACTCTGTAACAAACAGTTATCCTGGAGCTTTCAGAGTTTGATTCCACAGAAGAATATTTGTATTTCCTTGAATAGGAATAGCTGAAGCAGGAAATTTTCAGCATGATACCCAAAGGTTTTGTCATGTGGTAAAGGAGAAATATTGCCATTGGGATACTGATTATTCCATACTATTTTTTGCTATTAATGTCACTTCTAAAAATATTCAATTGTATCATGATCAGCTTGTGCAGGACACATATGGCTGGCTGGCATAACTACTTTGGAGCAGTATTTTTCAGCTGATTTTAACAAAGGGAATGCCTGTGACATGATTCAGTTGTTTGAGCTTAGTTGTGCCATCTCACAGTGCCATGCCTGGCTCCCAACAGCTGCTCCAAATGGGCACATGTCCACTGTCATGCCTGCCAAGCCTGGATCTGTTTTGGATATATTTCAGAAGTGGAAGTGGACATTTAGGCAACTGAATAGATCCCATAATCTTATTGGATGTGCCACCAAAATGTTTGTTTGTAAACCAATGAAAGCCCAGCTAAATGCTAAATGTGTGGGTTTCACTTGGGCTTTCTGCCGTGTCAGTTTGTTCCTTTACTTGTGTGCCTGTAAACCAGTACTTGAGAGAGGCTGATTTGAAGCTGGGGAGTGCAACATCCAGCTGGCTGGTCCCCCTGTGTACAGGGTGCATGAATGGGATTTCCACATCAGCTTCACAAATGGTTCTTAACACGAGGTCTTCTCTCTGCAGGTTTGTGTTCTAGATCTGCGGAAGTAAAAGCAAAATGTTTTAGAAGAAATTTCAAATGGACCAGCAGTGAATGTGTGGGGAGAAGCACTCTTCAAAACTATTCTTAACAGCTCCAGAACTGTACAAACTTGAACAAAGTTAGAGTGTACCGTGAAACCGACTCTCCCTGGCCACAGGTGACTTGTATTTTGTCCGTAACCTTCATCGAGGAGTAAAAACGCAGTCACTTCAGAGGGGGAGGGAATGGTTTCCACCTGGAACATTCAGCCTTGGAAGCATGAAGCCACCAGCTAGGCATTGCACTGTTTGGTTTGCATCTGAGAACTTGCTCTGATGGCTGGGGAAAGAAAAAGCTGTGCCAAAAAAAATTAATAAAAAGGAAAAAAAAAAAAGAAAAAAAAAAAAAAAATGCTGTGATAAACCAAAAGGGAAAAAAAAATCCTCCTCCATGCGGTGTTGTATTTTTTCCTTCCAATTGGACACTACAGTTGCTCTCCCAAAGGACGTTCAAAGACCAGTTTGTACTGATGAAATGCTCAACTTTGTAATCACAACACTTTCTATTTTCTAGACTACTTTTTTTGTTCAGTGGTTTTTCTATCAGCTGGAATATTACAGCCTGGAGGATCCCAGGCCTAGGATGAAACTTTTGTTTTCCTTTTATTTCTCCCTTCCACTCCCAACTTTTCCTTCCTTTTTTTTCTGCTCTTTCTTTTAGCCCCACCCCCCCTTTTTTTTTTTCTTTTCCCTGTATGCCCATAGTAGATGCAGCCAGGTGGACATGACAATGAAAATTTTTGACAGACTGCTTCTCCTCTCTTCTATATCTTCCTTTTCCTTTCTTTCTCTCCATTTAAAAGAAAAAAAAATCCTCCATGCTTCAGATCTTAGCGTCTCAAGGGCACTTTCAGCAAATTGTGTAATAAGTGCTTTATATAAGAATGCAGTGCTGGGGAAGATTTTTACAGGAGAAAGATGACTTTTAACAGAAAGAACCCAGTGTATTTTTGGAAAAAAAATATTTTTTATGTTAAACAGTTTTAAAAGCCTAAAATAGCCACAAAATGTAGACCAGTTGTGTAATTCAAGCAAAAAGAATGAGTCCAGAGAACATGAAAGGCGCAGTATCCTTTTTCTCTCCTCTCTCAGAAAGTGCTGTAAGAAAAAACGGTGTTTGATACAAGGAATATCAGTCCTTTACTAAAGTCCTTTTCCAGCAGCCAGCCATTTACTCAATCTCATTCCATTTTTTTTATGGCTGTTTGATGATGTAAGCTTATTCAAAGAGATTCAGAGGCCTGAGACTATAAACATAGCCTTCATTTTCTCTAGTCTATATTTTTATTTGTTTTCAGTAACCAGGAGAAAATGCTTGTGTATCTTCTTTCCTCTAGATAGTTCAGATTTTGACAGAATATGGATTTGGCTGCCTGTGGCCTTGCTGAGCAGTGCTGTCTTCCACTATTCGTTATTCCAGTCAGTCAGTGGGGTTTTACCACTGACTCAATGAGACCAGGTGAACTGAAGTATATTGACTGCATCTGTCACTGTTGAAGAATGGACTCTCACCAAGCTCCTGTCCATCCATGGACCACACACACCCAGAAGAAGGCTCTGCCACTGCAGGGTGGTGCTACTGTCACCGTGTGTGTGCTGCATCCTGCAGGGAAAGCTCTGGGTCTGCCCTTGGAGGCTCACTGTCTGGCCAGACAGGTTTAGCCTCAAGGGTGCCCTCAGAGTGGTGCTCAGAAGACAGTGAATTCATTAGGTGATGACATCATATGTAAGTTCTATCTCAGCATGTAAACCACGGTAAAGTTGTGGGGGCTGAAATGATCAGAATGATGATGGAGAGTTCCAAGGCACCACCTATCCACTTTGGACAAGATTTCCTTCCTGCAGCCGTGACACCTGCACAGATGGCAGCTGAAGACTGCATTACTCTTATTGAGGAAATGACAAATGCAAAGAAGAACACATAGGCAGAGTTTACTGAAAGTGCTGTAAACTATTAGGCAGCCTTGGGGTGGTGTCAGACACGACTTAGACAGATCCTCAGAACTGGCTGAGTCACACAGGTGTCCTCTCTACAGCCTAGGCTGGGATCTGTAGGAGAGAGTAAACAGGCCACAAATCTCTTAACAGATGTAGAACCTTCCTGCCCAAAGTCGCTGAAACACGGCATCCTCCCCTTGGTTTGACCACAGATGCTGAAGGTGTGATTTGATCTGAGTAAATCCAGAGCCCTTGGCCTGAACTGGTGGTATGAGACCTGCTGAGCTCCAGGGCATCATCGTGGAATCTGAACACCATCTTTTCTCTGGAGTTTTCTCCTTTGTCTGCTTGCATCTGTAGGGATCTTAGTCAGATCTGTAGTGGAACCAGCCACTGCCAGCTTCAGCTGCCTTTCGTAAAGATACACCTTTGCAAAGGAGAAAAGAATGGGAAGAAGGAACTGCTACAAGTGTTAGGCCTGAGGTGAAAACAGTTATGTGGGATTTTGGTTACTTGTGATAGTTAGGCTTGTTTGTAATTTATCTCAAATAATTGGATGCCAGGCAGTATCAAGGATTGTTTTTGGCGTTAAATGCTTTTAGTGTGTTGGTTTTAGTTTTTTGCACCAAGAGCATGGCTGTAGATCACCATGTGGCAGTTTTGCACTCTTTTCTAATAACCACACATACCTGCTAATTTAAAGTCACTACTTTTTTAAAAAAAGGACTTGCTCAGAGAGTCTTGAACTTGAATACAAAGGCGTAACGGGGTTTTATGAAGCACGGTTTGATTTGATTGCAGTCACTGCATGTAAACGGTTAAATTCCTACGCTGCTTTTTGGTGGCATTTCTGAGAATAACAAGCAGAAGTTGCTGGTCTGTAGGAGGGCAGCACTGATGGGGCTCTGGCCGTGTCTCTGTCCCTTGAGTGACACCTGAATAGGCCAGACCTCAGGATTTGAAGAGATTAATTTGCTCAATGCTGCATGACTGGCTGGCTCCACAGCCCGTGATTCATAGTTGTTCCCAGGATAGCTGCTGTAGATAACAGGGCAGTGTCCATGATGCCTGTTGCTTTTCTTCCATTTTTTTTAATTTGTCAGAACACTTCTTTCCTTTGCTACATGGAGGTAAGAAGCCAAGAGACACAAAATTTGAATATCAGTCGGTTTGCAAAGCTCATGTGTGAGAGGCTGCCGCTCCAGAAAGTTTTCTATATGGACCATCAGAATTAAAAGCAACGTATATGAAGAGCTAAGAAAATTCACTTTTCTTACCTTCCACAAAATCCTGGAAGATGCTGTAGTAGATAGTTTTCAGGTGAAATGAGAGCTGTTGAGAAGGCAAGAGGTATAGTTGCAAAGGTTAATCTTAACCTAAGGACATGGTTTCTTGAGGACATGGACGGTGGGGAACAGGGAGGCTTTTCCAGGCTGTAGTTCAAGGTGGGTGTCTCTTCTCCTGGGAGCCCTCCCTCCCTCCAGCAGCAACGCATTCCCAGGCTGGCAGAGCCTCTCTGTGACTCCCCTGCAACAGAACTGCACGAAGCAACAGCCCAGGGGACTTAATAAGATTTCTTCCTCGAATTTTGTTAATAGTTCTTTGTAACAGAAGAGAAAATGGAAAAGCCTAAGTGACCAAACAGGATTGTGAAACCATCCAGAGACTTGCGGGATTTTTATTATTGCTGGCTGTCTGGAACTGGCCTGGAAGTGAAAAAAACACAGTTTCTGAAAAACCACTGTACTCTGTGGGTTAGAAGGATACTGAATCTTTTATGTAGAAAACACTGGGTCCCTTATGGGGCAATAAAGGGCCTGACTTACAGGGTTATACACACATTAACCCCATGCTACATCTTAGAAATTTCCTTTTAATTTGTTTAAAAAAAAAAAAAGAAAAAAATAGCTAATTTTATTTCCAAGTGAAGTGCACTTTGTCAAATGTAAGGGTCTGCTTTGTTTTTGGGTTTCTTTTTCTTTTTCCCTTTTTAATTTTTCCTCCTTTTTTTTTTTCCTCTTACTGCCTTTTTAAAAGATGTGGTTCTTTGTCAATTGCAGAAATGTTCTTTCAGGCACTCACTGAAATTCTGAATTCTGGCTTCTGCAGTTTTTATTGTCTGTGTCAGACTTGCAGCCAGACTTGGTTCTCATTTAAGCATTTCCCAAGTTCTGTTGAAACAACATCAACCCTTATTTTGTTTCTCCCCCACCCACACTTTCTTCAAATTCACCTTGTGTATTGTAGCTCATTTGTTTTAAGGAGAGAATCAACAGATCATATTCAGTGTCTTGAATAAATTGCTATATTTTGATATTAGAGAATTCTGTGCGTGTTGTTCCTTATTCTTTCCTGGGGTTGAGTGACTGAAATTGTGATGTGATGTCGCACTGTGGTGTCACAACTTTAGTTGTGATGTGGTGTCACTGGCCTGTGGGTGTGAAAAGACCTTGACCATGGGTTCATAGGATTTTGTAATGTACAGGACATGGACACTTTTGCCTCTAATTTTCTTTACTTTATTACAGATTACCACAAACACCACACAAGTCACCATTAGCAAGCACACCTATAATAAAGCAAATATGTGTATATATATATGTATATATATATATAGCTATTACAGAGTAGTACCTGCAGCATTGATGTAGCAACAATCAATGACACAGCAGCAACAAATTTATAGCAGCAATCAAATATAGCAGTGTCCAATAGTAGTAGCAATTGTGTATATTATAGTATAGTATATAGTATAATAGATATGTATATTGTAGGTTACAACTTAGTTGTTACTGCTGAAGCAAACTTGGCAGTAAACAACAGCAGATGCACTCAGGATAGGTTAATTACATGTATTGATGAGACAGCGAGCTGTAGATCTCAGAAGGGGCCCAGCCATCCCAGGGATGGGAGGATAAAACAGGCCAGCCCCAGGCTTGGGCTGAGTGAGGCAACAGTAGAACAGCAGGCAGGATCTCCCTTCAGATACAATCCATGTCATAGAGTTTGGAGTCAGCAAGGCTTCCCCAACAATGGTGCAAGGTCTTGCAGACCTGTGTAGGAAAGGGGCAAGGATGTGCAGTGCAGGAAGAGAGAGAGGAGCTGCTTTGGACAGAAAATCATTTCTCTGTCATAGAGGCATAAGAGGGTACAGGACACCAGCATTTCGAGCGGCCAATTGATGAATTAATTTCTGTTTTTCACCTGGGACACCCAAGAAATTATGATTTCAGTTCTATTTTGGGACTTGGTCTGCTCTTGCAGTTGAAACAGCCAATGGAAGTTACAATACCTTATTTCTCAGGATGTTATCCCCTTTTTCCAGACTATTTTTCAGCTTTCCAGATGATGTTACTGTTACAGTTCCTTGGACTTGCACTTTCTGAGGGTATCTTGGGATGTCTCTGGTACCCAGCTGCATTTCAGAGATGCTGGCTGTGCTTCTCAAGAATGCTTCTGGTCCCCAGGCTCACAGCTCCCAGGCTGGCTGGCAGTTTCTCTCCCAGAATTTTGGCAGACTTCTCCTGTTAAGTACTTTTTCCCTTTTAATCAGGTCACCTTTATGGCTGCTCACATCACATATTTACTGTTTGATTTTATTTCCTCCCATGCTGTATTTATTGGAAATTTATACAGCTGGTAAGGAACCAATTCAAGTAAAATTGGGTTGAAGTACTTTTTAAAGCTTCCTTCAAAAAAGTTTCCTGAAAAGGAAGTTTCTCCATATAAAATAAATTGGACTCTAGTTCTGATCAAAGTAAAATGTTAATTTTTTTAAGCTAGCCAGGCTAAAATTCAACTTTGTTTGAGTAGTTGGAAGTTTTGGAGAAATTGAGAATAGTCCCCTCATGTGAAGTTGTCACCATCATCCCCTCTGTCAGGAGCTCCCATGGGCTCCTTTTTCTGCTTAGGGCTCAAGGCACTGACCTGAAAGGGTGCAAGGGGAGGGGATTGTTCAGCATTAACAGGCTGAATGTTGTGTAGATTTTGGTTGGGTTTTATTCCACAAAATGGTTTCCATGGTACTTGGGGGGATTCAGCATGAAATGGGGTTCTTGCTTTGTGGCCATGTAAGAGGCTGAACCATTCACCTGAGCTAAGGCTGATTGTCCAAAGCCTTCAAAAGGAGTTAGTGCTCAGAACACAGTCCTGTGTGTCACATTGTCTAGTTCTGAAGTGTTAAAGGACCCAGAGCATTAAGTTAGGATTAATATATAACATTTGGAAAGACAGAGTGGCTAGAAAAGCTGGTGTGCTGATGATGAGCACCTCAACACATGATATATTCAAAAAAAGAATGTCTTCATAACAGCTTCTCAAAATAAAAAGTATGAGAGCTAAGGAGGTACTGGGGCTGGAGCTTCAGGGGTGGTGCTATATAAAAGTTCTCACTTTACCTGCTTCCTAAATAAATGCTATGTGATGGTCATATTTTTAGTCATGTTATTTTCAGGCATGTTTTCAGACAATGTATGACTGTCAAACTAAAATTGTAGTTTAGTTTTCCTGCATTTATCCTCTATATAGTTACTTAGCCTGAAAATTACGTGACAACTAACACTGGAAGCATCAACCAGTCCTAAACACTTGCTTCTCTCTTCTCTCAGTGTGCAGTACAGTTAAGGGTACTTTTAGAGCTATTCTGGGAAGATGAAATATTGCAGCTTCTCACTCAAAACAAATTCTCTGCCACCGTTCTGTGTATCATTTCTGGCCAAGGGTGACATCAGCACTGACCATTAAGAACACATGCAATTTCATATTGAAGCTCTGTGGTATAAAAAGTAATTTTTAAAGCTTTGAAGTCTTTTAAGTGAAGAAATTACTCACTTGGCAAGGAATTTATCATCGCTGCTGACTCCTTTCCCAATAGGAAGGAAGACCTTTGTTTCCTTAGAGATAGGGTTTTTTCCATTTCCTTTTGAATATATTCACAAAACCAAAAGAATACAAAACCTAATAGCTGCAGGAAAGCAGCTATATCCTTTTATGGCTGCAAGGTCTAACATCTTTTACCTTCAAGGAAGAAGCCTTGACTTCACCATGCAATTCATTAGTCATTATTTCAGTACAAGAGATCAAAAAAGATTCTGCTCATCACTTTCCTATCCTTCCCATTAAATACTGGGACAAAGTTGACATCCTTGTCCTTCACTAGAGTAATTCATCACACTCAAATGCGCAACAGACAAAAATTGTTTTGGTTGCAAAGCACTGCCATTCTGCAGTTCCAAAATTGAGAATTACCTCTGTAGGCTTCTGAAAATCCATGGTGTCATCCCTACACATTGTGTTGCAGTTCCTGAAAAATTCTGAATATCTTCTTGAGGGGAAAGACAGAAATGTCAGACCCTTAGGAGGGCATCTGAGACATCCTGCAATCCTTACAGCCATGGTGCCCTGCCAGCTGAACTGAAAAAGATGTCGAGTGCCCTCAGAGATTACTGTCAGTGAGGGCACTGTGGGAAGATGGCTGAGGGTAAAAAGGTAACAGTGCAGAGGTTACAGGGAAAATGCAGCTGCTACTCCCTGGAGGGAGCATGGTGAGCATATCTGACCTCCTGCACACAGCAGAATCTAAGGGGGACTAAATGGAGGATGGAGCAGAGTAGAGACCACAGCCAGGATTTGTCCAAACCTTTGCAGAGGAGGGAACTCGGTGGTACTTCGTAGCTGAAAAGCTGCACAGCACCTGAAAAACAAGGGAGATAAAAGTAGCCCTTGAATTAGCAACCACAGCAAAATCCCTCTCCTTGGATTGACACGTCCCCATCCCAAGGTTATCTCAGGTGCTGTGCTGACATTCCGACCCCCAGGGTACGAGCACCCCTCAGTGAGTGAGGCGTGTGGCTGAGTCACTCAGCCACCACCTAAATATAAAGAAATAGTGTGAAAGTCAGTTAAGAATGGGAAGAGGTCAGGGAAGTCTGGGGTAACTTCTGGGGTCACCTGACAGGGTGAACCTGTCTTCTCCCCCACAGGGGATGCCTCTTGGGCAAGATCTGTATTCCATGTGCATGGAACGATTTTCTCCAGTTATGTTTTGTTAGGATTGGAGCTTGTCAGTGTGTTGCTTAGAATTATGTGTTGCTTTGAATATGTTTTTTCAGTCAGACACTATCCCCAGCAATCCTTGAACCCTGACACTCTTCATTAATAAAGAGTATTATTCTGTAACCTGTTAATGTGAGTCCTTCAAGAGTGTTGACAGACTAATCAAACATTAAGGGTTTGGGAAAATCTCCCCTTTTCACATGACAGGCAACCTTGACTGCCAAGAGAGGGATCTGATGGGAAAAGCCCTCAGCATGGTGTTTCCTTCCTTGCAGTCCTGGACAGTGGCTGCTTGTCAGCTTCTTTCCCAGAGGCTGGTTTGGGGAGAATCATGAGAAATTTGTGCGCAATGAGATGACCGTGTCTAATCATTCACCCACTCACCTTCCTCCACAGAGGATGACAAAGGCAGAGAGCCTGTGCTTCAGTCAGTTCACACAGACATCCTTTTTTTTTTTTTAGTATTCCCATTAAAGGCCCAGGTCTCATGACTTGATCAAAGAATACATATCAAAGCAATTTTTAAAAATGTAACCTTTCTAATCCACCAACATTTAGAGTGGCGTCCTGACTTAGGTCTCCTTCAGTACAGAGACATTGATGAAGACTGTAGTAAGAGCTATAAAGAACTTTTCACACACAAGCAACATAAGTTTTTAAGATAAAATCCTAGCTCTCCTATATAGAGTGGTAAAAAGTGTGTTGGTACAAAATTTTTTAAAAGTGCTCTGGACTCCGTACCAGAGTCTGCAAAAGATTAATATATTAAGGTGTATTTCTCCAGATGCAAATTTGGAAACTGAAGGTGTTGGTGTGGGATAAACCAGCACTTCTGGTCACTGTACAAGTTCCACCAGCCCCCTGGAGGCTGGGAGAGCAAGAGATTAACTGCTTACATCACTGAAGAGCCCTTTACCAATAAAAACCCCTGCATTCCTGTCTGTACAAAACAGCACATTTCTGCCTGCTTTTGGTTTCTGCAGCAACAAACTGGGAAAGAGAGGGACTAGTCTGTGCACAGCTCTAAGCTGAGAACTTCTCCCACAGCTTTTATCACTAAACCTTACAAAATGTGTACTTTAAAAACAACCACCAACAGCCTGATCTATTTCTTGAGCCAAGGCTATTCCAGTAGGAACCGAACAGCAGCACCTCTAGCAGAAAAGAAAATTAATTATATTACATATTGCCACTTGAACCACTCCTTCCCACATCTGAACCACAAAAGGGTTGGTGCTCATTCCTCCTTTGGTGGAATGATAAACAGATGAGCTCCCAAAATGAAATTAATTTGAGAGAATGAAAACCATCTTGCTTCCTCCTGTACTATTTTGGCTTAATTCATTAATACTTTCTTTCTCCGTGCTGTACCCTGCATGCTTTGGGCTGGGGAAGATACTATTGCCCTGTATATTCCGTGTATCTGGAATTTTTTCTGAAATGGAAGGAGTCATGTTTGGACTTGCTTGTCTCAAACAAATATTATACAGTGGCCTCTTGGAGGCCCGTGTAGTAACTCATTGCTTTAGTTGGTTGAAATAAAACAAAACCAACCAAACACCCCAACTGTCATTGGAAAATAGCCCTGAAAAAAAATTGGAGAAGGCAAAGCACTGGCAATTTTATGAGAAAATGTTGCTGGAATTTTTGATGGTGTTTTTGAAAGGTGTTTGTGAGGAGTGAACTGAATGTTAAAATTTTATTTTTATGAGAATTTAAGTTTTCTTAAACAAAATATTTGTTCCTCACTTCAGGTAGTATCTTCTGGGGTGCTTGTTGTTTTTTTAATAAAATGCAATAACATTTGGAGAAGAAAAACAAAAATTTTCCAAAACAAAACCAATTAATTTATTGTTTATCCATCAGCAGAAACTATGTTTCTATGAATCTAAACCTAGGGAGTACTTATATGTGGGTGTTGTGATGTGTGTGCATGCTGACATCTGAGTTTTTGTGTAGTTGTACCTGAATATTTATCAGTTCCTTTCACATGTGTCTGCAGAAGCGAGGCAAGAGGCCATCCCACAATTTCATAGGTATGATTAGAATCTCACCTGGAATAAAGTGAGTCCATTAAGTAACTATCTACAGTATGATATCTTCATAAAATAAATGAAGACAGGACATACCATTTTTGTCTTCCAGAAATGACCAATAAAACTAATATTTGAGGATGTTGCCATGAAAAAAACAAACAAGCAAGCAAACACCTTTTTGGCGTTTTTTTAGGTTTTACAGACCCAAGGCTAATGGGCTGGTGCTCAGGCAGCTCTGCTGACAGGAGCTATGCCAGGGGCAGGCAGCACCCAGACCATATTCACAGCCCCACTGGGAACCCTGAGCACAGGGCTGCAGCTGTAAAAATACTGCCAAACTGGAGCAAGGGGTATCCTCCCACCAAGGCCAGTACTGCCTGCATTTCTCCCTTCTTTTGGGCCAGTGAAGAATGAATTCTGTGAGCACAGTGGAGGGGCAGCAGCTCGGGCACGAGCAGTTACCCCATTCCCTGTGAGATGATAAAGACATCTGGAAGAGAGGAACAATTCTCCTTGTGGAGCCTTGTGGCTGCCTCTGTGTCTTCAGCTCACCCATTCATGCCTTTCACAGGTTTCCAGTTACTCAACATTGGCCTCATTTCCAGTGAAGTCATGGAACTCACTAGTGACACAGCCCAGCAAACAAGGGTAAAAGGCCTCTATTGCAACTTGAAGATACTCATAAAAAAGTCTCTTGTCTTTGGCAAAAGGTATTTTGGTAAGGTAGAGATTTATTTTTTCATTTTAAATTCAGATATTAAACTGAAGGAATCTGGGTATACCAGCTTTCAGACTACAAACCCCCTGGGAGGTAAGGAAAAAGCTGCCTTATCTAGCCTCCCCTGTATTGTTCTGGGTGTAATTGCATTCCTAGGGGATGGCTGACTGCCTGACATGAGGCATGAGTAGAGCCGGGTTGTTACCCAGAGCACTTAGTGTGGCTGGAGGAATGCTTCTGATCCTTGGCAAGTCAAGTCTGGTGCCTTGAGGAAAGGGCTGGTGAGAAGAATGCTGTGCTCCCTGTCACATGCTGCCGCATGACCAGAGGCAGGGTGGAAGGTTTCATTGCCACATAAAATGTGGTGCTCAGTTGAGTGCTTTTGCCTAAGGAGAGACTTGTGTTGTTGCATTTTTTTTTTCCTCTTTCCCTCCAGGAAATTCACTCAAGATCTGCTGTAGCAGCAAACCAGGAGCAGATGCTCTCATGTGGCCATAGCTGCAATGAATGGCTGCCAGTGTTTTCATGTTGTCCTGAGTCTTGGTGCCCTCTGAGGGGGGAGGATGCTGCAAGGACACCCCAGCCAACACAGCTGGTTCCTCACTCTGCACAAAACCAACCCCACTGCGTTGTTTTACACCCATGTCTTTAAAACGTGCCCTTTCCAGTCAGCACAGTAACACCCAGGGTGTGTTTGGTTCTGCACATTCTCCAGACTCCAGGAGGCTCACAGCTGCACAAGTGGGTGGGTACCACTGTGGAGCCAACTGGAGGGCAAGGATCCAAGGCCTCCATTTGCCCTCTGAGTCCCTCTCACCTATGGAAAAGCTGGTGAAAAACTAGGGTAGGACAAGGCTTCATCAACAAAGACAACAAAGGTTGTCTTTATTAACAGACTTGTTATTGTCCCACTCTACAGAGGAAAGAACACCCTCAACCTCTCATGGCTCTTCTTTACCCCTTGAGACCCAATTTCCTACCCATAGCATTGAGGGCAGAATCTGCCTGAATTTCATCCCTATGTGCCATCCCCAAATCCCCATCCAGGGCACAAAGAGACCCACGGGGCCCTTGGTACTGCCATGTGCTACAAGGACAGAGCCCAGGGCAATAGTGAGCCACCACCTTGCCAGCCTTCTCATCTTCAGGCACTGGCTTTGCAAGGACACAAATGTCCCCTGTGGAGAAACCTGAAAGCCTCAAAAGGGGGAGGTTGCCCCAAAACGTGATAAAACCCAGCAACCAAGAGATGCTGGAGCAGCAATAAATCTTCCCATCACTTTCATCACTGAATGGTTTCCCTATCCCTGCACGCTTGAGTTTTCTCCACCTTTTGAAAACTTTACTTGCAAAACTCCATGTGACTTTATTGCCCTGAACGATTAAGAGTTTGCTTAGAAAGATGCAGTAAGAGAACCAACTTTCCATACAGCTCACAGCATATCCTAGGGAATATTAGCCAGGAACACAGATTCATGCCTGTTTTCCTGGACTTGACTCTGTTCCCTACTTTCAGTAAGATTGCACCTTCTTCAGCTGCCAGTTTCAATGTCCACACGTGTGCATGTCTGTTCCTTTATTAATAGCCAGACATCATCTGACTTGTCTTATGTCAACTACCATGTGGTTTAGTGATCTTCCTCTGGGATTACTGTAAACTTGAGATTCCATAAAATTTTGATTAAAAAATAAAATTTGGGGAGAGGGGGGGGTGGGATCAGATAAATTATTATCATGGATACACAGAGGCAAACACTGAACTATAAGTCAAGTATGGTTATCCAGGGGATGGGTGGATCACCTTTAACATTTCACTTTCTAGATTCATGTATTTGGTCTACCAGAAGAAGGGCTCAGTGAGGGATGTAGTTAGGATTTTGTTATTCAGACGTGGTACACTTCATAAATGCAGAGATATGGCATGCAAGAAATCTGCCTATTCACATTGTTTATTATTTTATTAGTGCTCATATTTCAGCTTTGCAATTAGCCTGAACATCTGGCCAAATAAAATAGTAATTAAATGTATGAGGCTGGCAGGTCAAATAGAGTTCCATATGTCCTCTTCCACCAACAGAAAACAACCAGGAGTGTTCAAGAACGTATTGCAGCATATGAGAAGGCACTTCTCCCAGAAGTTTTCATTTTATCTTTGAGTGCTTAAAAATAAGTTCTGGTGAATCCAGAGAGAACTTACTGTGTGTGGTTGGATTTGATAAGCTGCCTGGGAGGCCAGGAAAGTGTTTAATACAGGCAATACCACCCTGTATGTATAGATATCCTCTTTATGTGATTCCACTACACTAATTATATTTCAGTGCATAGATTCAACTACCTTTTTATTTTAATTAACATTATTTTTCCTTTGATAAATTCAGGAAGGCTTTGTTGTGCTCTAATACACCCAAACTACAAGAAGCTATAGTTGACAACTTCTGTACTGATGAAGCAACACTTTAGCTTCATATGTTTTATTGGACAGTATGTGATCCAGTTTTACTCCTGTTTACTTCTCCTCAGAGTCACACCTTGCTGTTCCTGAGGAGCAGCTGCCCTCCTACTCAAGGAGGGACGAGCTGTGTGACAGTGGAAGTGAATCCCTCCCACACGTAAGATGAAGGCCACAGACTCTGACTGCACCGATGGGCTTCACTATTGGCAAGAGCTCTCCCTTGTTAACCCTTGCCATGCTTGAAACACGTTAGAAAACCAACATGCAGGCCAGACACAAGTCCTTCCCGCATTCACCGGGGCAGCCCTCATGACACCTAAGCAGATACAAATCATCATCAGAATGAAAGCTAGGATGTTTTTCTGCGTGCTGATGAGCACAAGGGTCTCTCAGCAGTGGGTGGCACACTTAAGAAGGCAGTGCTTGTGTTGGTATCAGCGCTGTGCTGTCCAGGATGTGGTGTCTGTAGTATGCCCTTGCTGACCCTTGGAGGACACAGTTTCCCTCAAAATGGAGCTGGCTGTGGTGGCCTGTGGCTGCCCCCTCACATGCATGCAGCAGGCACATGAACTGGAGACAGCCAGGAGATGGGCCTCAAAAATATATTCCCGGTGGGAAGGGAGGGGCAACTGCTGCAATCCTTGAAGAAGGCAATGCATTGCCTGATTTGGTGAATAGTGAGGCAAGAACAAGGTTTGTGTAAGGTGAAATCAAACGGGGTCATGGTTACACGTGAGTAGAATCAACTATCATCCGATTTTAAGCTGTGAAGGAATGCCTCCTGTACATCCACTGGAGGCTAGGAACAGCAGGTAAGGAGGCTCTCCTCACACCTACTTCTTTTATAAGTCAAAACCCACTGTCAGTGTGCTCCATGCATATGCAGTGCATATATATATGCATATGCAGTGCCCCATATCTGTTTCAAGATACATCAAAATTAGGTCAGTTTTCTTTCTTTCTTTTCTTCTTACTCATCTTTAGACGAGTCCTAGTTTTTCCTGATGACATCCCACTAGATTGCTAATACACAGACACACCATACTCACCCCCACAACAACCTTGAAAGAACAAGAAAAGGAGAGGAGCAAAGCCCAGCCGTTGCAGAACGCTGTCCCCAAACAGGGGTGCTCCAGTGCCAGCAGCCACCTGGCACTGCTCAGGGGCTGCTCACAGCTTTGGGGGGCCAGGACTGGGGCATCCCATCTGTCCCAGTCCCACACAAATGCCCTGGAGCAGTGAAGGGAGGGAGGGATCAGTCATTCAGTCATCTCACAGGGCCTCTTGCCATAGCCTGTTGCCTCCCAACAACAAGTGCTTTCGTGCCACGTAATTATTCCAGTGAATCCAGAGACTGTTTATTTTGGTTTAAGGTTTTGCAGCTTGGTCCACACCACAGCATATGACAAGGTTTACTAACAATTCCACCTCCACCTTTTTCCTGCTCTTTTGACCCCAGTTGTGATGATATAGCACTGAAAAAGGGTCTCTGTTTCAAAAGGCTCAGAATAATCTGCTCCTAAGTCTGTGTGCTGTCTCTTCATACTTTGGTAGGTAACAAACGACTGTGATGAAAAGAAAGGATCTGGTGATCTGCCAGTAGTTCTGACAAGGAAAGCAGCAATAAAATGCCACAAAGCCAAACAGGTTTCCAAAGGGCACAATGTAAAAGACTCACTACAAACCAACCACAGCTCTGTAATGATCTGCCTAAATAGTTGTCCAACCATTGTTTAACACCTTTGTATCAAACAATTAGCTCAAGAAGCTGATTTATTTTAATTAGCCAGTCAATATTTTTCAGTATTGTTTCTGCTGATCCTGAATATCTAACCTTCCTGAGACTTCCCTGAGTAACCCAGGAAGTTAAGCTAAATGTTATTTTTGCATCAACATTTCAGCTGTCTTTATTTTTTTTATTATTTTATTTTTAACAATAGCTGAAACTGAACCGTGTTGAAAAAGAAAGGTGGAAACAGCCCAGAAAGTTCAGCCAAAGTGGATGTGAGCAGGATTTAAAGCCCAGCCCTGGTCACATGCTGAAGAAGAGAAGGGTGCATACTTTGGCTCAAGGGGCTTCCACCATGCCATCAGACAAAGTGTGCTGTAAACAGCTTCCAGCACAACCAGACAAGTCATATTGCTTTTGAAATGAAGTTAAAAGCTTAGAGTAGACATGGTCATCATTGTTTCTTAGCTTTCAACCAACCTGGGGAATTGTTTGGATGTAGGTACGTAGGGCACTGCTCAAAAAGAGGTGTATTTGAGAAGATAAGGAAAATGGATTTAATGTCTCTTCATTCAGCACATGAAGGTATAAAACAGAGTACTCCTCAGAGAAGGGATTATTGATTCTACTTGTTCTGTTTTATGATGAGCACTCAGAGCGTGGAAGTGTTTTATGCAAATGTTATTTCTTAATACACCTGTCCCAGCAGCCACAGTCCTGTTAGGTAAGTATACAGAAAGGTCAGACTGAATCCATACTAAAAAATAGTTTGAAGCTTTATTTTTTCTTGAACCTGGTGTGAACTGGAATCTTTGTTCTGTAGTGTTTGTGGGGCCTGTGCTGGGATGAATTTTTTTTTTAAATAAAGCCTTTCAGCTCCCTAGATAAAACCACACCAAAAATTCATATACACAAGCTAAAAGAAGACTATGTCAGTGACTGTCTACACAATCAGGAAATATTTGTGCTTAAGTCAGAGTCTGCTGACACTAATGCTTTACCAGACTGTAAAGGCTGGAAATGATGGTGCCTCAGAAATCCTTGAGTGTGAGGGATTTTATGCTGAGCAAGACAAGCAAGGCAACACATTTAAAAACCCAACATATGAATAGTCCATTTATTTAAACAAAAGACTCTTCTACCAGGAGGAGGTTACAAGAGAGATTAAAACAAAATGAATGAAAATCAATCATAAGTAACAAATATCTTTGCAGAGATATACTCCTGCTGAAAAGGGTTCAAGCCTTTATACCTGTTTACGTCTTCAAGAAGGCAAATGAAGACATAAACCATATCTGTCTGTCTTACACTGTCTCTCACCCAGTGTCACAAGTTACAGGAAATGACATCAAGCCATTCAGCACAAACCTAATTCCAGAGTACGCAATGATTCACACATTGACGTGGTTCTATGAGTATTGACAAGGTGAAAAGTTAGATCCTGCTCTGCACATAAAAACTACCAGCCCTGGTAGATGGGAGAGCTTCTGGTTAATCGCTCATCACTGCTGGTGTTACCTTCAGACAACATGCTTATGGCCTCATCAGTCTGCTGGCTGTCAGGTGTCGAGATCTTCTTGGAATCGTGGATGTTGCTTTGGTAGTTCACTGGTGCAGGATAGGCATTTTCCCCCACTGTTGATGAGGACATAGATTCCCAGGGTATTTCTCTTTTTCGCCATTTCAGGTCCACTCTCCACCCTGTCCAGCCATAGAAAGCTAATGTGAAGAGAAAGCCCTGCATGGGATTAAGAACCCCCTAGGAAAGAGAAGTGCAACAGGAGTTACACCAGCAAGGAAGGCTTCATCCTCAGCTCTAGCAAAATCATTTGCATGTATTTTTAAAAGCTTCCCTTTCACTGAATGATTGCTGACTTTGCATGCAAATAAAAATTTAACCATTGCAGACACAAACAAATAAGAGAAAAACACCATAGCCTGTTTTCCAAAATGCGGAGGCTACAACAGTAAGCAGTAAGCATGAAATTATTTCTAGCATGAAGTCTAGCCAGTGAATCCCTTGGTGTGTTTTTAACTTTCCCCACAAGCTCTGGACTTTTTTATTCACAAAAGCATATATATTTTTCATTTCAAGCCAAGTCAAATATATGAGAGGAGACACTAGCATAGACAGTCAAGCTTTTAAAAATAGCAGGAATTGATCTGTCTGGAATTCCTTTAGATTCTTGAGCCAGTGAAAATGTCCATCAAAGTGGGATGGAAAATGGAGAGAGGCACTGAAATAGAAAATCCCAGGTGATCGCCAAAAAATTTGTCTCTGTTCCCAGTGCCATGAGAGGCTTAACAAATTAATGGTTTTCAATGTTTCTATTTTTCTCATAGGAAAAGAAGGAAATTATTTTTGCAATCAATTTAAAACATAGGTCAGTCCCCAGACTTGACCTCTTGCTCTCCAGGTGAGCAAGAGCAAGGTACCTGTCACATGAACACGTTCACTCCTTGTCCGAGAAGGAGGAGCAGGAGGTTGTTGAATCACTTAATCCTTCAATACCAAACTGCTCAAATACTTAATTACACAAATCATGTTCAGGCCTTACACCTATTTAACAACTCCAGAATAAATTCTCTAGCAAAATGAACCTGCACTGTCACCTCTGAAAAACCCCTTGTCAAATATTCTAATAGGAGAAAAGAGGCTACAGTAAGAGGCCAGCATCTCACAGCTATTTGTGGTGCCTTGTGTGAATGATTTTTCACCTATTTGTTCCCAAATAATGATCCAAATGTCATGACATGAGACACAATCATTCTTTATAATAATAAAAAAACCCTCCACCCTAGTTGCAAACAGAGAATTTCCATGAAATGCCCATTTAATTGGGAAATCTTCAGAAATTGTGAGCTAAAACATTGCAGCTTGCATTATGGCAGAGTTTAGCAGGGTTAGGCTAGAAATCAATGTAGTTATCTTCTCTGGATCTTAAAATGGGTAGTGATCTCTCACAGAGAGAATGCATACTCCAGTAAATGTGAGAAAAAGTTGGCCTCTAGGATATTTTTGGCAAAGATTACACGTGAAAAGCACTCCCATTGACTGCTCATTCCTTTCTCTTTTTGCTTTTCTTCCTTGATTTTCAGAGTGTTTATATCCCTCAAAATCATAAACCCCCCACTATACTGGTGTTGTTCCACCAGTGTTCCACCAGTGATCCCTAAGACTAAGCAATGTCACAGCAGACACACCATTATAATCCAGGTGATCAGTGCAGCACTTCTGATGTTTTTCAGGGGCACTTCATTGATATCTGGCTGCATTTCCAGGTAGAACAAAAGGGTCTCGTTGATGATATTGGATGACCAGCTATGGGAGGAACAAAGAAGAAAAGGACAGTTACATACAGATGTGCATGTAAAATATGCTTTACCTTCAAATTATAGAAATTAAAAACCACTCTAAAGACAGTAAGATTTTTTTAATCGTAGAATCATTAAGGGTAGAAAAGAACTCTAGGATGACCAAGTCCAAGATGGTTGGATTTCTGATCAAGGACCAGACACCTACCCACCTGCCCAGGCCTAGACAATATAAATCAGCATAAGAAAAAAAAAAAATCTGATAATTTTAACCTGCTGCAGAACAGTAAATTGAAGAATAAAATTGAGATGAGAAGGAAGTGTGATCCATAACGGGAATATCATGCATGCTGGCTTCTTTTGCTGGTGCCTTAGAATCTGAGTTGTGCTCATAGACAAGGAACCCAAATATATGCACATGTTGTTGTAAAAGGCTGCAGGATTTCCAGCTGGAGTTGGAATTTCAGGGTTAGATTGAAGACTTCCAAAACATCCATTAAAAAAACACCAAAAAGCAACACAAAAGTTGACTTCTAAATCCTTGAAAATGCTAACAATTTTTTGAATAAAGGTAATACCTGTTTCCAAATAAGGATGAGCATAATCAAGCCTCATTCATTGAAAGAAACTGAGTATGTTCGACACTAAATAGAGATTGTAGCAAATGGCTCTAAGTTCCTATGACTTCTAAGCAGTGAGAGAAGCATTTCTTTATACAGCAGTTGTACAGCAGCTTCAGAAAAGAAACCATCAGCATTCATGTCATATTCTCTAAGGGGTTTTATATCTGTCCTTCACACAATTATATTTTTATCACAATGTAAAACCTCCTGCTCTCCCCGCTCAAATCTGTAGGCATTTCCTCTATCCTATGTTGCCCCATCCTGCTGTCTTTGACTACAGCATTCCATATGTGACTTCTGGGATGGAAGGAAAGCTTCCCTATGCTTCTGAGATGAGACTGCCTCAGTCTTTCCCTCCAGTAACCTTTGAGAAAGTTCTTGCACTCCAGAGCTTATGTTTTATTAGAGCAAAATCCTAAACCAGAGCTATGATTTAATTTTTTATTAGGAAAGCCCAGAATGAGACAGAATGGAAATAAACAAATATCCCCACAATGTCCATGGGAAATTGGCCTTTCCTTTCATGCTTGTTCCCAGATAATCAAGCTGGCCACCATCCCTTAGGTTGTAGTGCACTTCTGTGGTGCCTTTGGGCTCTTTCTTTCCACAGCCCTGGCAGCTTGGCTGTGTCTCTGCTCCTCATTATTTCAGCAATTTCCAGGAAGCCATGCTGCAGGATCCTTCACTGCTGTCTCTCACTCCCTCCTCTGCTGGCTACCCCACCCTTCACATTGGAAACTTCACTTCCAAGCCAAGTGGACTGTTATTCCCCCAAAAAAGACAATAATTTCCTTTCAGAGCACTCCAGGAGACAGCAGCCAAGAGCAGATAAAAGAGGCAGCCTTTTAAAGCAATGTAACATGCATTAATACACCTGTGTATAAAGAAGTGGGATGTAGAGACTGCTAAGTTTGGCCTTCTCATTTCACTGATCCAGAACCATTTCTTGTTGTCCCACTCTTCTCCTCCCTCTCTCTTTTCTGTCCTATGCCAAAGTACTATTTTCATGGAGGAAGATAGAATATTAAAAAAAAAAAAAAAAAAAAAAAAAAAGAAAAAATATTAAGAAATTCCACACACAATCATATGGAGTTTTCTTTTCTGGCATTTCCTTATTTTCCAGTCAATATCGATGTTTTTTTCAGACACTTGAAAACTGCAGAGCACAGAGGTGGCTGCATTGTATGATCATAGTCAGAGCCATGAAGCCAGACTTAGAAGCATATCTTTTGTAGATCCTCAGTGATGTGTTTAGTGCCAAGAGACTCTGAGAAATGTTGATTACAGAAAGGCATCCATCAGCCCACAGAGTTGGGAGCCTGCTGTACCAGACAGCTTCAGTTGATGCCCAACCTATTGGGATTTTTTTGCTATTGTTTCTTGTTGCCTTTGTTTTTCCATTGGTTAAACATTTTATCATTTCCTCACAGCCTTATGATGTTACAGGAGTGATTCAGCTCCTTTGTAAGCCAGTTTAGAACTGCTTCTTCCTTAGATGCCTTCCCTTCAAAGCATAAAGACAAACAAATGAAGCAACCCATCAGTCTTTACTCCTGTTCCTGACTCTTCCTCTGGGAAAAAGGCACTTTAAAACAAAATAATGCACCTCTTACCAAACAACAAATACCAGCATAATTTTGAAGAACCGCATCTGGATCTCTGTCCCCAGACGTCTCTCGTTCTCTGTGTAAATCCCTTGCCTCCCTTTCAGTAAGGAGGCAACTGAAAAGCACAGAATTATGTTCATTAATACACACACATCTTATTAGTTTAGGCACAAAAATCCAGAAGGTAGAGGCCTGAAAGAGGGGACAAAGGAATGGATGGATTTGTCTCCAGCAGCTGTTCAGAAGCTGAACAGACCATTTTCAATGAATCTCACATATAGCCTAATAATAAAGGAAAATAATTACACACAGCTGGATTCCTAAAATGAAAGATATCTCACTATTTTTTTCTCTCAATCCCACTGAAAGTATGAAATAGTATGGTCAACATAACTCTGTTTTATAACAAAAGGTAGTGTGTACCTTCTATATATAACGTGTGATATAATTATATACTTACTATGTGATGTTTAAATAGAATCTTCTATCCTATTATGCACATTGTTTTTCATTGTGTCATTGATCGAGCATTAGCTACACCTCTAAAATTTGGAAATGAATTGTCAGCAAAACAAGCTATGCCACATGCTGTTCAGATATCACAAGGAATATATAAATGCAAAAACAAATATACAAAGAACAACTCTTTATGGGAACAACTTTTTAAAACAACAACTGCTTCTTTGAAAATGAGTATGGCTGAGGGACAGAGGATGGATGGGATAAAGACCGAGAATACTTGATTTTCTCCAGCTTTTTTATATGATCAATGTGTAGATAAATTCAGGTACTGCAAACATCTAGCAATGACCATATTACATGCAAAGAATGCATTGAATCTGTGGCTCTTTTTCAGTCTCACTTCTTCCAAGCACTGGATAATAAATTGAACTGGAACATCAAGATCCCATTTGACTTGTGTACAATTCCCATTTGTTTCATAATCTCAGAATCAGAAGTGACAAAATTCTGATCACATTTTCTTACAGTTTTTGCTCTAGGGCAGCCAAGAAGTTAAATCAAGTCTCAGATCTCACCAACTAGAATAAATTACATTCCAAAGTCGAGGTTGGTATCAAAACTACAGTAGAGTTAAGCATCCAGTGAACATTGCCTCAAAAGCTTTAAATCAAGTAACATGGAAACGTTTCCCCATCTGCAGTTAGAGGTTAATAAGAGAACAGGTTGTGTGTCATCAGAGTGTATCTCTAGGGCAAATTCCCCATCAAAATTGTGTCTTCATTTCAATAGGCAACTGCTTCCCACCCTTTGCTGCATCTTTATGATTTAACAGGGAGCTGTCACACATCACCGAGTACAAAGCCATGACTTTCTACAGTATTTTGTTGCTAAATAACACAGACTGATTGATGCTGGCCATTAGGAACATACCTGCTGCTACTGTCCTCCTAAACAGGATTGGGTTGGCCACAAGCACTAGCAGGAGTGGGGCATAGGTTGTGATGTAATGTGGGATTGCATGCTCCAAGCCATTTTCACAACTGAGAAGAAATCATTAATAGATTATGCGTTTTTTTTCCCCACAGCTCACTTTTCTGGCTACTCTATGTCACCTTTAACTTAAAAAGAACAACGACAAAAAATAGAAATGAAGGAAACAGATGCAAAGATTTTAATTCATAGACCTTTACCACCAGTTCACATGGAACATAAAGCTGATTTTAAACATGCACTCTCTGTGGATTTTTTTCTCAAATTGAAAGGAAAGCTAAACCCAGGAGTGGGAGAAGGGTGGCTCATAGCAGAAGCTGTATCACAGCACACCCAAGTGCCTGTATTGCCTGGCATATTTCTTCAGGGCCCCCTGAAGCCCAGGCAGGTATTTCGAGCATAATCACTGACTCAGTGGGACATCCCTGGCAAAGATCAAAATGCTCAACTTTTGCATGTCTGTCTCTAAAGCTGACCAAAAGACATTCAAATGACCAGGCAGTGCCATGGTTTCAGAGCCTGTTTCCAGAGCCTGCTTACCTGGAGAGAGAAGGGTAGTAAAGCAGAGCAATGCCCTCCACGCAGAGCATCACTGCGAGGCCCCACGTCATCATGTGGTACAGCACAATCGTACTGCAAGCACCAAACACGACAGGCACAATTAAAGATCTCAAACCTTACACTTCCTACACTGCAAGGTAAAAATAGGACCCTCACTGGAAAAGAGCTCTACAGACAGAAAATGGTGCAGAACAACACTGGCAGTACATTAAACTAAGGAAAGCAGGTGGGTGGGGGCAGTCCTTCAGAAAAAGAATGAGCCAAAGCAGTTATTCAGGCTTGCACGTGCAAGTCCCATCCTCTCCAGCCTGTAGGGTGGAGGGGACAAGGCTTCTTCCCTACCCTTATTATTGAGAAGGAACCCCTGCATCTTTCATTCCTCCTGCAGAAAGCAAATAGGCAGATTAAAATTTAAGAATGGAACTGAACAGTTGAATAAACCATCCTTTTGTGATTTGAGGAAAATGTTTAACTTTCAGAGCTGGATACTGTTCCTGTCTTAGGGAGATTCAGATCTGTGTTTGTAGAAAGTCTTTTGGTGTTTACTCTGATCTCAGAGCCCAAATACACATGATTTTTTTGGTTAACAGGAATGGGGGAAGGAGGCAGGTCCCAGCTGTTTGACTAGAATTATGGGACTTTACAAAATTAGGTTTATCCTCAACAGTCTAAAGTTAACTCAAAAAGCCTAATTTTGGTTACACCTGCAGAAGAACCATATCCTTAGTACCTGCTCTGTATCATCTGGGAACACAGTCACACAATCCCACTTTTATCAGTAGCAACTGAAGGTTATTTTGCTCTTCTAACAACCAGCTTAGAAACACCTTTTTTTTCTGTCTGACACTAAAGCATGGTACTTTCTAAAAGGTTTAGGTTCTTCTGTCACAGGCATTGCAGAAAAATATATGATGAACGCATATTTTTCTTCTGAGGGATTTTTAAAGTGTGATCAGAAGGGCAATAATGACCATACTCACTTGATAAAATAAAAAATCAGAAAAAAAGAAAGAAAAGAAGGGAATTAACTATATGAAACTAACTGTGTGAACTTCATCACTTTCCCCCTCCGAACTTTCCATTTTCAGGATAACACTTTTTTTTTTTTTTTTTTTTTTTACTGCAAGAATCAAATTCAGATATGGGGTAGGGACGAAAATAGTCATCTCATTGCCATAAAGTTTATAGGCCACAATTTGCTCCATGCTTTTCCAAAGGCTCAATCAATTCAATTACATTTAAATTCAAGTCGGACATAATTCAGTATCTGAGCATTGCCCTGGCAATTTAAACACTTAGAAAACCACTCATCCCTATCATTACCTGGTAACTATATGAGCATCAGATGGTTGTACAAGACTCACTTATACTCTTAGGCAGCTGCAGAGACATACAGTGTTGCAGGGAAAAAAACCAAAGTCAGAGCTTTAGCTCTGGTACCTCAGTCCAGCTGATCTTCTCACCACCAAGTAAGAATCAACAGCATAGCAGAACAACCACCAGAAGCCAGCGCTATATAACAGCTGGATCCACATCTAGAGGGGAAAGAAGGGCCAAATATCACAGCTGCTTCTCCAGTACCACTGGGGCAGGGAAGGGACTCAAACCTTTGGCCTGGTGATTTGTTCTTTAAATGTGTGTATTTTCCAGATGAGATTATGAAGTAAGAAATCTTACTCAAAATCACAGGAACTGCATTGTTGTAGCCTATGGATCAAGTTTTAGGTAAATTGAACAGCATTTATTTTCACAGCTTATTTTCTGATTTAGAAAACCTGTCATTTACCTCTCTGTTCCTACCTGAATGTGGTAAGTGAAGCCCAAAGAAATTTATAGCAAGGGTGTTTTAATTTTAGGTTAAAATTTCAGTTGTTTCTCAGCAGCTGAGGCACAAAAATATAACTGAGGTCAGTCATAACCACAGTGTGCTTATGCATTTGTGGGTTCTGCATGTGATGGGTGTTTTCTCCATGCACAAGATGGTTATCAAGAAAAAAACCTCATTAATGAGAAAATCACTCATCCTCTGGAAGAATATCCCTACTGAACTGAGTGATTCCTTCAGTAAAAATCCAAAGGAAACAGGTTCAAGTCAAGCTAAATTCCACAGCATTCTTGGGTTGACCTTGTGCATTTTTCCCATGAGCTTATATAAGAAAAGTGACCTTTCTTTGCCACTGTATATAAACTCCACATTTCTTCCCCATAGGAGCTGGCTCTTTGTAATAGTCTGGGAGTGTTTTAATATTCATGTTATCTGCCCTCCAAGCTGTCTTTCAGTTCTTATCTGAATGTCCTTTATCACAGCTCCATGGTAGCATCATTTTACATCTGGAAATCAACATACTTGTTACTAAGCCAAGCGTTGGTGAATAGAGATCTAGCACTCCTTCCTCTAAAAGGCAAATCAAGCTGGGAAATATTTACTTTCACCACGGATGTAGACCCTACCTCTATTAATTTGTGGCATGAATTATTCAGTATTTAATTCAAACATCATGATATTTTCCTAGTGCACAGGAGGCAGAAAATAAAATGCCAGTCTTCCAATGCACTTTACCCATGGCACTCAGTGTGTAACTTCATCATCACATTTACATATTTGCTGCAGTTGAAAAAGGCACAAGTTACTACCCATACACACACACATAAAAATAAATTGCAGTGTCTTTCCAGAAAATCCAACACAGACAAAACTGTCTCCAAAACCAATATAAATCAGATCACTTAAACCCAAAAGCTTCATATGATATCTTACTTTTTAGCAAAATGACACATCTTGCTGCAGTGCCTGAAAGGGTACCCCTCTGCAAACCATTCAAGGAAGATGGCTAAAAGTTTCACTATTTGGAGTTTATATAGGCTTATGGTTAAGAGAAACAAAACAATAGTACAGAAGGAAAAATAAAATAGAATTGGAAACATTTTATTAACTCACATGAGAATACATTAGGGGAAATGAGTGGAAGAAGGGGTATTTTTCACTCCAATATAGTTGAATCTAAATTTAAAATGACTCAAATTACAGCATTTTCCTGGAACACAAGCAAGGGAAAATAAAAATTGTGGTAGACTGCTATACTGCTCACCATCTAACCTGAAATTCAAATGAAAAATAAACAGTTTGCATACTGTCGTGTTTAAAAATACATTTTTATGTATTATGGGCCAGAAAGTGAAACATGAGGAGGAATGGGTTTTGAGAAGGACATTTTTGCTGCACAATACTGAGATTGTTGGTTCTTTCTCAAAGAACAAAGACATTTGCATCTAATAAGCAAAACTTAAAGATATGTGATAGAATTGAGAATCGATAGATGTATACAATTTATATTTGTGTCCATGGCACAAAACTATCCTGTTTGAAACTGCTTTTATATAAGCATATAAAGCACAGTGAGTTCAATTTGGCACATAAGGCTTTATTTTAAAACTACTGGAGCTGAATTATTTTCTTTACATGCAACCTATCCCCTTCTACATTGTAAACTTTGAATTGCAAAGCTAATACTGCTATTGCTCATGCATTAATTCATTGGGGACCCCACATTCCTGTTACATCTGAGTAAAGTGATGATTTGTCTTGTCATTCTCAATGTTTTCATAAAAATTGTGACCTTTATTCTTGTACAGGAAGAACAAATTATATTTCCCAGAATTTTGATTGTAAAATTTGGAAGTGAGTTTCAATCTGTACTTTTGGAATGCATTTACATTTTCTTATTCTTGCATTTTAACCCAGAAGATACTTAATGAGACCTGGCCAGATGCAGTCATTGAGATGCAGCCCAGCAATCTGAGCTGAAATCTCACATGGCAGGGACAGACCTTCTGCTAGCAGATTTGTGGCTTCGAGTATATTTATCCTGTTGTCCCCCTGTGTCTAAAACACACACTCTCAAGACACAAAAGTTAATTTGAGCTACCCAAGTTGCTGGTTTCAGGAGGTTCCTGGTGCCACCACACAGGCTGACAGAGAAGACAGACAGACAACCTCGCACTGCTGGTGAAACGGAGCCACCGGGGCATTCGTGATGCCGTGCCAGCACAAACCCAAACAAAGGTTCACAGCCCTTTTGGGGTTGCTTACATCCTTTTGGTTCCACGTGCCTGACTTCGGTGTAGTCCACTGGCCCGGACTCCTGCGAGGAGCGAATCCCGCGGGACTGTTGGGATCGGTGTGACGGCGCTGCCCCACACCCTGACCCACCACACGGCACCAGCACCCGCCTGCCCCGACCCAGGCGCTCACGGAGGCATGAACGCGCTTGCAGGGGTGTGGCAGAGGCTGAAACCATCACGTCCAGGCTCTGACTCACAGCCACATTTCCTTTTGGACACTGCAGTTTTCCTTTCAGACTCCCCCTGTGGAGAGACTCTGAATTGGGAGCAGAAGAAAGGGGGGGATGATCTCTGTACCTACCGCGCTCCCCACACAGAAAGTGGAAGGCCACACGTCAGTCCCGTTCACCACAGAAATGTTTGCTATGAAGCTCGGGAAGCCGAGCCATACACTTGACCTGAAGATCATACCTAAAGAAAAAAAAATGTATGAATGCTTTGAATCTGCTGGTGTGATTTGAGTCACATGCTTTTCCCTGGCCACATATTTCACATCGCAGCCCAGCTTTTGTGCGTGTTCAGGAAGGCGACGGCTGCAGAGGAGCACAGCAGGGACAGATCTGCTACTTAAATGTCAGTGTAATCACTCACGGAAAGTAGCCCCAAGAGTCGGAAGCTGCCGGGATTTAAAACGTGACACAGATTAGAATCTCACTTACTTAGAGATGCTGTCACACGCTTCCCTAACATGAACTGGGTAGTATTTAACAGATTGACATGATATACTAAATAACTATAACTACATAAATAACTACACTGTCTCCCACTGCAGAAAAGGTTATTTTTCACTTTTCTCTGCCTTTATTTTACAAGCAGCCCTTTTCCTTCTGTCACAGGACTGAGCAAAGCAGCACTTCTGAATTAGATAACAACAATGTTTAAAAATGAGCTTATAGTTTGTAAGTGAGGTTTTCTGGGTTTGCTTGAAATAAAGCACCAACAAGAAACAGAACAAAATGACCAGATTTCCCACCAAGAATGAACTGTTTTCCACCCACCAAAGTGAGTCTAATACAAAAACAACAGTGGATAACTAGCTTGAGTTTGCCAGTGAAAGAGGAGGGGAGAAAAGAACTTTATCTATTGTGGGCTTCATCTGACTGAAAGGACTTTTTCCAGGTGCATGCATATACGTATTTTCCATATCTCTTTCTTCACTTCCTTCATAATATTTGGTTTAGTATTAGGTACTGTGAGAGAACCTGGCTGGCTGTGAAAGGGGAGAAGACCTGAAACACAAAGGCACACAGACACACAGAGACACAGGTACACACAGACCCCCCAGCAGTGAGGCAAAACAGCACTACTTCTATTACCTAATGTGAGGGGGGAAGATGCTACTGTAGAAACAAACTTCTCCTGTACTTTCGTAGCACACGTCATGATAATTTATACCCAATTTGACAGTAAATGACTGATGGGAAAAATTACCAAATGACTGATGGGACAGCTCAGGACATACTAGTTTCATTTTGACTCATGTGTTCCGTTTTAGTCTCCACTGGTTTATTCCTCCTGAGTATCAGCCAGGGTCTGGGCAGCAGGTTGTCCTTGATAAGGTAGCTTTATTCACATTTCAAAAGCCTGTGTCCAGCATGATCTGTGTGCAGCTGCAAATTCATTTTCTGTCAATGTGATGTGCCTAGAGAAGCAGCTGACACATGAGCAAGAGTCATACTTGGTCCAAAAGGATTCGAGGGCATAGAGGACAGCGGTTTCAAGTGCAGTCCTATGGATTGGCTAAATGTTTGATGTCAGATTTAGTTTCCAATGTGCTGCCTCACCTCTACTTTCATGCCTTATTCTGAGAACCAGATGCCATTCTAGATTTTAATTTGTTTTAAAGCAGAGATTTTGCTGTAGATTTGTCAGGATCTTTCACTTTCACAAGTGAAAGATCTCACAACTATTAAACAAGATTTACAACTATTAAACAAGAACTTTCTCCCCAAAGACCCATAATTTCCTGATCTCACTTAGCCCAAATCTTCCTGTGAACACAAACAGCATGCTTCCCTCAGAAATCTCTGCTGTCCACTCACCAGCTTCATTAATCTGTGGTACCTCAGAGCAAAAAGAACTTGTTACAGCAACAGCAAGGACATCAAGCTGGCACTTACCTAAGCCTCCAAGGATGTCACAAATGGAGATAAGGAGAAGGATGGTGGAGGAGGAGGAGGCTTTGGGCATCTTCCGTGGGCTCTGTCCCTTCTTTGGCAGGAGCTGCAGGATGGTCAGTAGCAGGCTGATGGAGGCACTGCCAATGCAGACTCCGCAGAAGACTTCGGGCTGGAAGTTCATCACCAGCTGTGTAGCTGCATCCCGGTTTGGGCAGCAGTAGGTTTCTAACCTTGGAGAAGCCATGAAACATCCGACTGGCAGAGGGGCCCCACGAGCAGAAGAAAATGCTGTTGCTTCACCAAGGCAGTATTCACTTTTTCTCCACCCTCCCCATTAGTCCTCGGTGGTAAGAATCACGCGATTGATGGATCATGTGCTGCTGCTGCTGCTGGAAGTAAATCCCCTAGAGCTGCCTTTCTCAGCCTCTCCTAGCAAGGAGATCAGATTCGAACAAGAAAACACAGTGTAATCTGAAACATGCCCCATGCTTGCTCAGAGCCATTGGCAACAGTTCACTCACATATTTCTGCTTGCACAGTATGTGATACAGGAAGACTTAAACTCATCAGAGCATTGAAGATGGTTTAAAATAAATAAGGATGCAGATACCAAAGTAAAAGCATTACATTTTAATTATGTTTCTCTTCAGCCCCATCCCACACAGCACCCTTTAATTACTGCAAATTTATTGAAAAGATGAGTCCAGACACAAGCAGTCCCAGTCTTTACAGGGAGGAGCAGGGCTATAAATCCACACCCTAATCCAAATCTCAGTTTTAGTGATCCAACACATCCATATCTGTAAATAAAATTAGAAACACAATACCCTATCACTGCAGAAAGAGATTATATTTGGGAAGAAAATATTAACCTTGTCCTATTTAAACTGCAAGCACAACAAAATCCTCTCTTTAGTCAGTACTGTCTGCATTGGATCAGCTTGACAGGGAAAATTCCAGGATTTCTCAACAACATATTTCTCTGTCTCACTTTCTTTCTTTTTTTTTTTTTTTTTATTTGGTAAGGATTTAATATGAAAACAGGAATTTGACCTGCAATATTTGTTTTTGCTTTATAAGCTAGACAATATCTTTTAAGACAGGGATCCTGCTAGATACAGCAGCAAATAAATACAATCATAAACACAAAAAGTAATTCTTCCCTTTAAAAAAAGTCTCAAACTCCCTGTATCAGCCCTCACAGTTACAGAAAATTTGTTTATAGGGACACATTCAGGAAATACAGGAGGAAACATTGCCAAAAGGCTCAAAGTCATCAGCATGTTAAATAACACAGTAATGGATTTTATAATTAGTTCCTATAAGAACAAATGACCTTACCTTTTTTCCCCCAATGGTCTAGCTTATTTTTTTAGCAGGAATTA
Source organism: Nicator chloris (assembly GCA_013400495.1). Taxonomy (NCBI): domain Eukaryota; kingdom Metazoa; phylum Chordata; class Aves; order Passeriformes; family Pycnonotidae; genus Nicator; species Nicator chloris. Next base: position 316,911 of record WAAE01013422.1, read on the forward strand.
TGAGGGGCTACTGAATGACAGTGGAATGTTTTGTGTGCAGTGTTTATGAACACAGTGTGTTTGCCCTCAGCAGGGAAAACAGCTGCAGCCCTGGGTGAAGTAGTACCTGCTGTGTTCATTAGCCAAGACACCTCACACACGTGATCCCAGCAAAAGAACGAACTCCACCAAGCTCGTCAGCCTGCTGCTGGGGGCTGTGCAGCCTCCCAGTGCTGGCCAGTGGTGACAGGGCTGAGGGGACAGCTGGAGCCCAAGCTGCCAGGCCTGACGTGCGCCCACCCATCGCGCTGCCACGGGACTCCGCAGGGCTCTGCTCGGGCTACGGCGCCCGGAGAGCAGGATGGCAGCCTGCAAAGCCAGGCTCCTGCACGTGGATGGCCATACATCAACAAGGTGTTTGAACTCCTGCTACAGTCAACTGAGGTCTTGGCAGCCAAGCTTATGGTCTAGACTTTGTCTAGAGAGCTGTTCAGGTCTTCTGAAAAGAAATGCACAGGGTGACCTGAGGAGGCTCGAGTGACCATAATGTGAATTGAGGCACAGCATCATCAAAGACTCTGAAACACAGACAGCTGAGCTGAATGTTTTGCCAACTGTTTTTGCTGCTTTCCAACATAAAGAGATTCCCCTGCTCCTTGGATGAAGACAGTGAGTGACCTGGATGTTGCAATCCTACAGTTAGTTGTTACCGTGTATACAAAAACATGCTGGGGACAGCAAGGTTGCAAAATCAGTTTGCTCTGCTCCAGAAACACAAACTCATGCTGACGTTGTCAATACAAAGCTCTGTCATCAGGACAAGTCTGGGATTCCTCAGACTTTATTCCACCTCTGCTAGAGCAGTGGTGCATCGAGTTGCCACATTTCTGTCAAGATACTGCATTGAAACCTATCTGGCTACTAAAGAACTAAGGAATTACAATCCACAGAGACAGATTATTAGTTAAAATTAAGCTGTTCTATGTCACATATACAACTCAAAGACATATAAATGAAAAAATATTGCTTGCTCTGATTTGAAGGAAAATTTATATTGCTTGGCTTATACTTAGAAAAGCAAAGGTTTAAAATATTAGACAGAAACTGTTTAATAGAAGCCTTTCATTCCCGCAATGGGTTTCTAAAACTGTTCACTATTTCTGTTGCCATTTTCTTTCCTTCAAAAATTTGAAAAGCATGTCAAGTCATTATCCTGATTGTTTGTTCTGGCTTACAGGTAGGGATGTTTTGTGTATTTTGCTTTCTCTACTTATTGTTTGTTTTCATTGATCTTGACTGTGATCTTCTAGTTTACCTGTATGGATTTACCATTTCATTATTATAACTTCTCTCTCCCCTTTTTTTTTTCCCCAGCCACTTTGAAACTACTTTCATTCCTCAATTGTACTCCTATAATCTGGACATAATTTTTTTTATATGTTCCTTCTTTTCTCGCCGTAGTTTTGCCAGCTGTGCCCCCTCCTTTTATTGCTCTACTCCTCTGACTGGAGCATTGCTTTTTAACATCTTCTTCTGGGTTCCTTCCCTCCTGTAATTTCTCAGGATTTGACTCCATAGTTACTTCAGAGGGAGTATGTGGTTTTTATTGGAAGCCAAGCACATGACCTGTAGCATACCTAATACAAAGAAGAAAATAAAATGACCCATGAATGAACTGATACTTACCATGGCAGAAGTAGGGGTGTCTAAAATGTGCCAACATTTGAGGCTGAGAGGGAGATGCATCTACCAAACTAATGAGCCACACAACACCTCAGCTGGTAAGAGCTAGCTAGTCTCTGATTCTCACTGCTGGGCTCAAAATATAGAGAGTTAGAACAGTCAAGGAAATTCAAAGCTGGTTTGGCAGTCTTACACTCAAGATTAATTTGCCTTCTTGTGATTATGAAAATAAGAGGATAAAAGCTGGGGACAAAGGCAAAGGAAACAGAAAAGTAGTGAAAGAAATAAGAGAATAGTTATTTTGTCTTGTTAAGGACCTTTATTTAGTATTCTATAAAACTTATATGGTTCTACAGGTCCTAATTCCCTTCTCTCTGAAGTTATTGACACAATTCCCACTTCTGCCAGTGTGCCAAAAAGACAGACATGGTATGTCTCATTTCTGCACCAAGACAGGGTCTCAGCTAAGCAAATGGTGTAGCTTGGAGACAACCATTAGCACACATACAAGAAACACTAAATAAAAACCTCCTGGCATTGCAAATAGCAATCAATCACACTCACAGCATAAGTACAACATTGCACAACACTGAAAATTCCAGTCACAATTTTGGACACTGGCAACAGAGTGCTCAAGGATAAGAACAAAACTGTGTTCCTTTGGAAACAGCTATGTGCTCCATACTTTTAGAAATATCTACTCACTCTCTTCTTGGACCCAGAACACAATGTTTCATCCCAGTCTGTGGTCATCTTTAAGATGAAACACTGGCTTGCCTGCTTCTAAGGGAAAGCAGCAGGTTTACAAAAGTATGACAGGCATGCACTTCTGTTGTTAAGGAGTGTGGGTATGGCTTATGTTTGAGTGTTCAGCTGCACATACTTTAATCACTGTTTTAATTAAGTCTGGGACTACAGCACTGATTTACAAAGGACAAGGAAATTTGTGGATATAGAGACAGAGGATAGTTTGGTTTTGTTTATGTGTACAGTTCAACTCATCGTTGCCTGTCAGGTCCCAGTGAAGACCTTAGCTACCTCATAAATGTAAAAGCTATACTTTGTCAAATTTCAGGATATCATAGTCTTTTACACATTACCCGACATAACATTTCCCAAACTGAAGAAGCCTAAGTCTGTCTTCAAGCTCACTGGATGCAGTTACAATCTCTCCAACAAATTCTGCAATATGTTCCTTAAGACCTTGACAAACAAATCTTCTCTATGCTTTAACATCATTCTTGATTTTATCTACCCAGACCTCCTGCAATTAGATTTAATTTGGAAGAAACTGTGAGACATGTCCTTCCCTTCTCATAATTAGCAGTACTAGTTTTTAAAGATAGTTTTAAACCTTTAACGTCATGCATAACTGAAATGGAGAAATTCACACTTCATTCTTGCCGTTTCTAGTTTTCTTTAAAATTAGAGCTCTTGGAACAATAGTGATATTCAAGGTGCAACATTTGTCATAATTTTAACAGCTACTGACTTTATTAAGCTACTGGAAGAAAAAGAGAGGTATCACTTCCCTTCCCCCAGTGTTTTAAATATAATTATAGAATTGTAAAATAATAATTTAGTTTTAAGGATGGTGAATATTAATTTAAAAGGCTGAGGATAAATGTATCTCATTTGCATAAAAGTAATAATATTTGAGTTCTTTTTGTTTTCTCAAAGAATAAAAACAAACACATGAAATGAGTGTGCATTTGAACAGTTCAATAACTGTGTGTATTTGACTGATGCAATTAAGTTACTCGTATTTTATCGACTTACTATATACCTTCTCCAGGGAAATGTTATCTTACCTGGTTTTTGGGATGAAACATACACAAATTAGTTTTGGAACTGTGCCTCTAATGCATTTAAATTGGTAAACAAGATTTATACAGATTAAGTACAAAATAACTGAGTAGAAAAATGCATCCATAAAACTGAAGAAAATTATTTTTGCTTAGAGATTAGAGGAAAAAAACCCCTCATTCTCTTCGCAAATGTTGAGAATATTACAGTCTGAATTTGCATTAACAGGGATATTTGTGGCCAGACTCACTTCTGGACAAATCCCACCCTTTGTCATTGTCATTGTTACATTATTTCACAGAACAAAAAGATACCTCAGTTTCAGCAGGTGTGATAAAGAGACATTGTTCCACACCTATGTACACTATGAGACACAGTTTGAATAGGGACTGATTGATGAAAAAGACTGTGAAAAGAAAGAATATTATCTCTCACACACTGTGGTACTGAAAATTGGATAGTAATGTTTGTAGGCATGTACTCCGATCTACAAAAGTTGAATGTCTATCCTGTCCTCAGTGTCTTCCAAAAGAATCTGAGGGCCCACTACTTCTGTATGCTAAAGGTTATGTTAGTTGATTCTTTAGGGAGAAATTAGGTAGGACACATATCTTTGTTACAATTGCTAGATGGCAGGATCTTGTTAGATTACATCTCCCACCACTCAGCAGTTATGTTTTCAAAGTCCATTAGCACAAAAAACTTACCTCATAAAACCTGTGTCCTCAGACCAGTCTAATCAAAATATTCAACACTAACTTTAGCACTAACTTCACTGCTCTTGCAGTGCAAGAACTCCCCTAGGCTCTATTAAATTGATAAAAATGTCAGTGTACCATAGCCAATTAGATGATCTTGTTGGACACTGTAAACAAGTGTAACTGAAGGGAATTCAGACAAAATGTATAGTCCAGGTCCAGACCACAGACACCAGCCAATGTTCCTCTTGGAAATCCCATGAGCATCACTGGGATTTTAACTCTGCAGTGGTTCCATGGCCAGCAGTCAGACCTGCAGCATCCTGGGAACGTGAGAAGGAAAGTTGCAACCTTCTATTCAATAAATTGTTGTCTTGAAGTCTCTGAAATGAGCAGATAGCTAAAAAACACAGCTTAGCACACAGAGAATCCAGAGGAAATGCAGTAACAGCAGTAGAAACATTGTAGTGCAGAAATGATTTGTGATCCACGCTTTTGACTTTTCTGCTCTTCAGGATTAAAGACCACGACTTCATTGTCAGAGGTGGGCTTCACAGTCCAGGGGGGAAAAAGTAATGAGCATCCAATGTAGTTTACTGGATATGTTTTTCAGGTGAGCAATATGCCTACACTATACTTTTATATTACATCAGCTACTCCTATTAGGCAACTTTCTGCAAGCACAACTCCAAGAAATTGGGTGGTCCTAAAACTGCTTCAGAAAAGCAGTTTTCTGAGAGTAATCCTCTGTGTATCTTTAATACTCCACAAATTCAGACCTTCAAAAGAAATTAAATTTTGGGGTTGTGACAGGATCTGTGTTAACACAGAAGATGGGCAATAATACTCCCCTCCCCAAAGCTGTTTCCTCAGGACTTTATTATGAATGCTCCACTGGCATTAGTCTGCTTTACACAAAATTCAGGCTAAGGAAACAGTACCTTCCACAGCCTCATCCTTTCTAAGCCAAACATGAGCCAGGGAAGGCTAATCTGAATGTTGTACTTTTTCTCATGTGTATGATTTGGAAGGATTCCCTCAAATATCCTATCAACTGCTAACAGTTCTGTTAGCAGAACTGAGAGGAGACCACACCTATACCTTTAGCAAAAAGGGGCACAGCAGTCTGTGGGGAGGTGGCATGCATAGAAAGAACTTCTGCCCCCTGGACTCCTGGGCATGCCCAAACCAGCTTTACACCATCCTTAATATCACCACATTCATGCAATATCCTACATCTGCCACTGCTGGACCACAGCCTCTTGAGCACACCTGATGCTTTAGGGCAAACTCCTATGGCACTGGAACAAAAAAAAGAACACATACTTCATGCCTTATGTATGTTTAGATGGGCTCTCACAAGGTTCTACACCCTATGACCTTCACCTGGACATGGTTCATGCTCTGTGTAACCAAGCTGAGAGTAGAAAGGTCAGCTGTAATGCAGAAACTGTGTCTGTTTATAGAAAGCACTGAGAGATTTATTTATACATGGCTGATAGGCAGAAAAAGGTCTGTTTGGGGCTAGCCAGCAAATGAAGGCAAAGTCCAAGTGAAAAATACCAGATTACAAGGCTTTTGTCTGCTCTCATGCATACTCTGGCCTCTTGCTATTTATCTTCCCCTTTAAAAGCCTTCACAGCATTGTCTGCACAAAGAGCATTTGAAACCCTCCTTTTGCATTTTCCATGGCCATCTTGGCTCCAGTGACCATCCTCAGCTAGTACAGAATTCAGATATAACATGCTGTGATATCAGAGTTTAAATGCATTAAAGACTCTTGTTAGCCTCTGAGACTATCCCTCATGTATTTAAAATGGGTCAGTGTTTTATGGCACATAAGTGGCACAGCACAGTTTGTACAGAGAATGTTATCATGTAACATGTGTTATCAAAGAAGATGGACAACAAAAAGCACTCCCTAATGTCCCACGATCAGAAACATGGCAGCAAGAATAAATATTACAAATGATGCTTTAATGAAAGGATGAAATTCATGAAGAAAAAAAAAATTCCCAGGGTAATGAAGATGCAATGTACACACATATATCAAATACAGCTATATAGTGTATATATGCATATACCGTTGGACTCTCTTCCACAACCAAAAAACCTCTGTGCTCTCACTTTGCTCTTTGCTTTCTCTGTAAAGTGGTAGTCAGAGATGTTGTAATATGATTTGATTATTGCACCCTAAGGTAGGAACTGGAAAAGCAACAGACACGTTGATGCCAGAGGGACTACGGCCCAAGGCAGGACTTAACATGTGCCTGAACGTGACTACAAGCTGAAAATTACATCTCCAAGGAAAATTGGTTACCTATTCACCTCCTCTTGCTAGGTGTATGCTGTCTTCTGACTCTGCAACTAAATGAGGAGTTGCCCTTTTCTTTGATTTTCAATTGTTTTATCATGCAGTGTTGTGAAAATTATAAATCCTGAAGCAGGCTGAGGATTATAGGAGTCTGTGTTGGACTCATCTCCCTTTTGCTGTCTACAGGCAAAGATGTCCCAAAATCTGAGTCAAGAATATTATTCTTAGCAAATCACCTTTTCTTTTTTTTCTCTTGGTCACTCACAACCTCAGTTTGTTCCACAGTTCATGCTGTCACCCTCAGAAAATTGCTCTGAGGTACAAAGCATATGTGCTGTGAGAATAAGTGAGAATTGAACAAAGTTTGAATCAAAATCATCATGGGAGACAGAAATACCTAAGTATCATCTGAACTGCTATTCTTGCATGCATTTCAGCTTTATAAAAAGCTTTAGATAAAGAACACAGATTTTATTTTGATCGTAAAGAAATGAAGAGTTCAACAAGTATTTGAGTTATATATATCTGAAAGGTTGAGAACTTCTAAGGTTTTCTCCAGCACTAATTATGTGCTGATGAAGCCTTACTTGCAATACAGGAGAAACAAGACATGCTTGGGAAAGGTTTTTAGGTGCCTAAATCAGAGACATCCTGCTGGAGCTTTACAACATAGTATTTTTTATTCTGGGAAAATGAGTAATTTGTTGGAATCAAAGTGTTTTGCAGAAGAGCATGATTATGCTGAACCCATCAGAAGCAGCATGGCAGGTTTCCAAAGGGAAGCCTCTTGCTTCCCAGATATGCCGGATGTCTGTCTGTTGGGCTGCTACCCAACCTGTTTGTCCAGGTTCTCAGGACTTTCAGACTCCACATCAGACTGCCACCAGCTTGACGAACCTTGAACTACTTGATCAAAAAATCCATCCACTTTTGTTGCAGGAAATTCTTATCACTATTTCAGTTGTTTTGGTCTTTGTGATGATAATTTTCAAAGACATTAGAGCTGGAAACAGGAAAGAGCTGCAAGCCACTGCGCAACTAGAAAGCTACAGTCTGATTACTATTACTGAAATGTGGTGGTATGAATTGCATGACTGCAGCCTGCCATCAGTGGCTATAAACGGTTCAGAAGGGACAGGCAAGGACGAGCTAGTAGCTAGTACAAAGCAATTATTTACAGTGAGGATGGTGAGGCACTGGAACAGGTTGCCCAGAGAAGCTGTGGATACCCCGTCACTGGAAGTGTTCAAGGCTGGGTTAGATGGGGCTGTAAGCAACCTGATGTAGTGAAAAATGTCCCTGCCCACAGGACACTGGATTAAATAATCTTTCAAGGTCCCTTCCAAGCCTTCCAACCATTCTATGATCCTGTATATGATCTCAGAATATGTATCATGGATCAGCCTTTCTCTTTTGGCATCTGAACTTAAATTGTCAATGAACTATGCATGCTCCAAAGCATCACCCTTTGATTTCGTATGGCTGAGCCAGAGGCACTTTGTCTCTTACCAGAATGTCGATATTTGGTGGTTAGCTCCTGGAAGGGCTGGTAAGAAAGCAGGAGCTTGTAAAGGCTTAGCTGACCTCAGTTCTTTACTCTGTAACTATGAGTCAGGAGCCTCTACATCTCTCAAACTTCTCAGCTTCCGGGGGAAAAAAAGCCCTCCTGACACTGCAATGTCCAGCACAATGAATGGCCTCAGGACTGAGAGTAAACCAGCCTATTCTAGAGCCATCCTGCAGTTACCCTGTGCAATTCATTGCTAGGTGCCGTGCCTTAACGAAAAAAATCAGTTTTGTACAGCCACAAAGGTGAAACAGGCTGTGCCTTAACATCATACTGTGCCTGTTCAAATAAAATCTTGCCATAAAGTAATTTATTCAGTTTTCGTAACCTCAGTGACTAAATAGGGAACAGATATGCAACATGTGTAACAGAAAGGAATGGAGGTTGAATAACTTCTGTAGAGTAAAATTTCACTTGAAATTGTTAATTAAGTTTTAAGTACCAAAGTAGGATGACAGACGCAGTACTATGAAAGGAGACTGGTTTACTGCAGAAGGCTTCTGTTCCACATGGCAGGGATACACAATCTGGGGATGTGGGAATCATCTCTTAATATGTCTGATAGCTCCTTTTGCACAGCAGGAGAAGGCTTTTGGGTAACTTTTGTGTATCACTGTGAAGGATCTTTGATACATGTATCTTTGGCACACATTTTTACACAAAGGGATCCCTTTCATACCTTGTTGGTAATAGCTGCATCATTCTCTGTCCCCAGTGTGAAAAAGTGGTCTGTTACTTCCTTTGATATATTTATGGTGCCCTGATGTATCTTGCATTTCTACCTTCTATTGGTAACTTCTGTGGGCTCAGAAAACATTTGACAAGGGAGAAAGCTGAGGATTTGGTCACTGAGGCTTTTGTTAGACAAATACAGTTATCATTGATTCCCTTATCACACAAATGAAAAGTAATATTTTAGAATCCATTCAATAAATCCTTTGTTCTTTATGACTGATTTGAAACCTTATGAAGGCCACCAGAAGCTGCAGAAATTCAAGTAATAAAATTATCACAATATTTTAAAAAGAGCAAAAGTACAAGTCTCCAGCTGAGTTCTGAAAAAGCTTCAGATTTCACAGAGTGGGAGGATATAAAAGAAATTGAGAGAAATTTGACCAATATGACAAAAAGTAATTCCTTCATTGCTTTGGCTGATCAAACTTCTATGTATGAAAAACTTCATTTTGTGGTCTCTTAGTAACATTGATAACATCAAAGGATAAAAGGCAAAAAAAGGTGTCATTCAAGATAAAGAAGTCGGATTTCTGAACTGTCAGCCACAAACTGAGGATCTGCTTGACAACTGTCAGACGAACAGGTTCTAAGCAAGCATCAGCTAGAAACTTTTTCTTTACTGATGTCTCTCTTAACCAGGAACGTGAAAGCTTTCAGGTATCCCTTCTTTAGGAAACTGCTTTCCCAAGGGCTACACGTCCACATCTTTCACTGATGTAATTACAGTAGCAGAGTTTGACAGTTTTCAATGGCTGCCAGTTCCTGGCTCTAGATTTTCCAGTTTTAAAATCTGTGCACAGACTGCTTCATCATGCTTCCATACTGAATTTTTAAGACAAACACTAAAAGCCAGAACAGTAATGCAATTCTTGAATTTCTATGGACAACAAAATGTTCAAGATGAAGAATGAATGTTTGGCAGTTGAAAAAGGGGGATATAAACAGAGAAGACATTTTTGGAAGTAGTATTTGGTCTTCTCATTAATGATGAGAGCTATTTTATTCTATTTTCATTTCAGTGTGCATACATACACTAAAGTTTAAATCATTATTCTGGATCTTTCTCTCATTATCACGCTTACAGAAAACAAATTGCATACTGCAATTTGCACCTCCTTAAAACTTCCAGCTATATGTTACTGAGTATACATTGCTGTGAAGACAATCTGATAAGTGTTATACAAACATAACTCAAGACTTTGTCTCAGATTCCAAGAACTGGAGACAGGACATGGAGAAAACTACTTGTATTGCTGCTTGTCTATATGACAGAAAATAACTGCAGAAGAAATCTGCCTGAGGATCTGCGAGTCGTTAGAGGTCTTAAATAACTTGATGCAACACCTAGGTTTGGTATAAGGTTTGTATTTTGCAGGATTCTCATAAAAGGATGTATAAGTTTGAGTACTCCCTCCACTGTTCCTTCTGTCCCTTAATCACAACGGAACAACAATCATCCCAGTCATACATTTTTCTTGTTTCTAGATGTCCACCAATCTGCTGCTGGGATTGATGACTCAGATGTTCTCAGTCCTGAACCCAAAGTTTTCTTTAGGTATTGAAGAAACATCCTGTAGCTAATCCTGGTAGTACTGTAGGAGAAAAAAAAAATGTTTAGTTCAAGGCAGGAGAGTTTAATGAAAAATAAAACTGAAACAGGAGTTAGAGGAACAGACTACATAATCAGAATGGCCCCATGGTCACTTTCAGAAAGCAAAATATGTGACCTGTCACATCAATATACAAAACCTTAAAATCCCACTGCATACACCAGACACCTCCATGACGCTGCTTGTCACATGAAAAAGTACCTTGAGGTTCACTAGTTTTTCAGAGACGAAAACAGATTTCCCTCTCTCTTCGATCAAGCAGTACTTTGCCTGCTTAGCAGTGAAATGCCAAGAAGGATTGTGTGCTAGCACACTGGTACTCCAGGCCAAGTCTGGTCCTGACTTAAGACACTGAAACCTCCTATAAAGTGATTCAATTAATCAGCAAGAATTGCAAAAAAAAAAAAAGAAAAAAAAAAGTTTCACTCCCAGCCTCACCACTAACTCAGTAAATCAGCAAAACCCAAACCCTACATTTATTGCCCATCCATAAGATTTGCCTTCAGACTAGCACTTCTAGTCCTGCCTCGTACTCTGCCATCAAACTTTTTTTTAAAATCTGGGACTCAAAATCTCTTTCCTATTGGATTTCTTGGCTGAAGGCTTCACCTGTGTTTCCCGTCGGTCCCTACCGGCGGCTGGCCCGGCCCGGCCCGGCCCGGCCCGTCCCGTCCGTTGTGGCGCGGGCCGGGCGGTGCGGCGGGGCTGCCGCTAGAGGGGCCGGGCGGCAGAGCGCGGCGCGGCACCCGCGGCCCCTCCCGCCCCACAGGTGGCGGAGGCAGCGCGGGCCGGGAGGGGCCGGCGGAAAGCTCCTCCTTCCCTCGTCTCCCGCCGCGGCTGCCCCCTGACCTGCCCCTCGCACTGCCCGGATTCCCCCTCCCAGAACACCGCGGCGAGACGGGAAGAGCCGGCAAGAGCCGGCCCCCTCTGCGCTCCCCACCCCGGCCCCCCGCCGCCTGGCACGGTGAAGGCGGGGCGTCCCTGCCCGGGGGACGGGCACAGCCGCAGGCTGCCCTTTCACCCCGCCCTCCACCTGCTCGCCGCTTTTGTTTGGGAACGGGGGTGGGGGGGGGAGGCGCGGCAGCCCCTGCGTGTGGTGGGGCGAGGGTGTCACGGGTGCGGCCTCGGGCCCGGCCCCGGGGTGACTCCCGGCTCACGGACGTTCTCGTCGCTGCCTTTGTCTGGCGGCCGGCCCGGGGCTGCTCCCCTCTTTCCCCCTCCTCCTCGGCCAGGGGATCGCGCTGCGGGGCTGCCGCGCTCTGGGAGGGGCGAGCGGCTGCCCCGCTGGTGAAACGCGGGTTTTGCCCTCTTTCCGAGGCGAAGGGGAGGCGAGGGCGTCTTTCCCCGCTGCGCTCCTCCCAGCACCCCGCGTTGCTCGGCTGCATTTGCCCCGCCGCCAAGTTGCCACAAGTTGGTGCCGCCCCCCCGCCGCCGGGCTCCGGCCTCGGCGTGAGACAATACCGCGGGCTGTGGGGGAGGAGGAAGAGGAGGGGGCNCCTCACCACTAACTCAGTAAATCAGCAAAACCCAAACCCTGCATTTATTGCCCATCCATAAGATTTGCCTTCAGACTAGCACTTCTAGTCCTGCCTCGTACTCTGCCATCAAACTTTTTTTTAAAATCTGGGACTCAAAATCTCTTTCCTATTGGATTTCTTGGCTGAAGGCTTCACCTGTGTTTCCCGTCGGTCCCTACCGGCGGCTGGCCCGGCCCGGCCCGGCCCGGCCCGGCCCGTCCCGTCCGTTGTGGCGCGGGCCGGGCGGTGCGGCGGGGCTGCCGCTAGAGGGGCCGGGCGGCAGAGCGCGGCGCGGCACCCGCGGCCCCTCCCGCCCCACAGGTGGCGGAGGCAGCGCGGGCCGGGAGGGGCCGGCGGAAAGCTCCTCCTTCCCTCGTCTCCCGCCACGGCTGCCCCCTGACCTGCCCGGATTCCCCCTCCCAGAACACCGCGGCGAGACGGGAAGAGCCGGCAAGAGCCGGCCCCCTCTGCGCTCCCCACCCCGGCCCCCCGCCGCCTGGCACGGTGAAGGCGGGGCGTCCCTGCCCGGGGGACGGGCACAGCCGCAGGCTGCCCTTTCACCCCGCCCTCCACCTGCTCGCCGCTTTTGTTTGGGAACGGGGGTGGGGGGGGGAGGCGCGGCAGCCCCTGCGTGTGGTGGGGCGAGGGTGTCACGGGTGCGGCCTCGGGCCCGGCCCCGGGGTGACTCCCGGCTCACGGACGTTCTCGTCGCTGCCTTTGTCTGGCGGCCGGCCCGGGGCTGCTCCCCTCTTTCCCCCTCCTCCTCGGCCAGGGGATCGCGCTGCGGGGCTGCCGCGCTCTGGGAGGGGCGAGCGGCTGCCCCGCTGGTGAAACGCGGGTTTTGCCCTCTTTCCGAGGCGAAGGGGAGGCGAGGGCGTCTTTCCCCGCTGCGCTCCTCCCAGCACCCCGCGTTGCTCGGCTGCATTTGCCCCGCCGCCAAGTTGCCACAAGTTGGTGCCGCCCCCCCGCCGCCGGGCTCCGGCCTCGGCGTGAGACAATACCGCGGGCTGTGGGGGAGGAGGAAGAGGAGGGGGCGGGCGGAGCAGCCCTCTCTCGCCGCCGATGGGGCCGGGCCGGCCGGCGCTGNTGCTCGGCTGCATTTGCCCCGCCGCCAAGTTGCCACAAGTTGGTGCCGCCCCCCCGCCGCCGGGCTCCGGCCTCGGCGTGAGACAATACCGCGGGCTGTGGGGGAGGAGGAAGAGGAGGGGGCGGGCGGAGCAGCCCTCTCTCGCCGCCGATGGGGCCGGGCCGGCCGGCGCTGCGGGGCGGGTAGGTGGCTCCGCGGGCGGCCGCCGGCTGGCGCGCACCGGGGAGCGGCCGGCAGAGGCGAGCCAGCCCCGGCGGCGACGGGCGCTCCATGGAGGACGTGGGGCTGCGGGGCGGGCGGGAGCGGCTGGCCATCGGCGACCCTCGGCTCGGCGCCGGGCTGGTGGAACCGGGGCCCGTGATGGTGATGGTGGAGCAGCGGGCAGCTGAGGGCTACAAGCTGGTGGAGGTGCAGCTGACCGGCGGGGCTCCCTGGGGCTTCACCCTGAAGGGCGGACGGGAGCACGGGGAGCCCCTCATCATCACCAAGGTGAGCGGCGCCGGGGCGGGGGGGAGGTGGGTCCGGCCGGCTCCATTTTGCTATGCCCGCGGCGGTGACAGCCCGGCCGCGCCGCCTGGCCGCAGCCCGGGGCGCAGGTACCCCGGGGCAGCGCGCCCAGCGCAGGTGCCGCCGGGCCGGGGGTGCTCCAGAGCCCCACGGCCGCCGCCAGAGCCTGGGAAGCGGTACCCGAGAGTGCGGGGTTCATCCCAGCAGCTCTGGGGGCAACAGGTTGCTGGGTGCAGGCAGCCTGGCGGCTCCGAGCTGCCGCTTCTGGCCGCTCGTACGCCCCAGTAAAAAGCCGGCGCCGTCGTTGTGGGCGCTGGTAACTGGCTGGGGGACCCGAAACCCTCTGCTGGGCCATTCCCTCCCTCTTTCCCCTCCGGGCTCCTGGCGCAGGAGGGTATAGGGATTGAAACTCGCGGCTCCGAGGCTGAGTTTTCTCCGCTGCCGTTGCACTTGCAAATTCTAAGTAATTAGGATAGCCTTTTGTTTGTCCCTTTTTCCTTAAACAAAAAGGTCTTGTGGATAGTGACCAAATCCATGCACCGAAGACGGGGAAGGGGGACGTGCTTGGGTATATAGGCACTTTCTGGTTGCCTTCTTGTTTTCTCTCTTTTTTTCTCTCTTTTTTTGCTTGTTTGTTTTGTTTTCTTGGGATTTTTTTTGTTTTTTTGTTGTTTTTTTTGTCCTTGTATACTCACAGTGTGCTGAACACGAGTTAAAGAAAGGCTTCACGTTTTGTAGAATTTTTTTTTCATCTGGATGTGTTTTGACTTAAGAGCCCCCATTCTCAGTAATTGTTGGTTTTTGCAGTTAAGACAGCTTTCATGTTGCACAGTGAAAGCATATTAAAATAGAGCCATATGTTGTAGTGAAAAAAAAAATCACATTAGCAAAGCACATTTTGCTCAAGATGTGTCAGAAAGTTATATGTATGCTTTTGTCTGCAAGTCCTCTGGACTCTGCCTGTTCCCATTTTGAAGGTGCCAGAGAGTGTCAGAGGTCAAGTCCTGTTTCATCCACAGCAGAAGTTATACTAGTCTTATTTTTCATCTGGTTCTGTTGTGAGTTTTCTAGTTGGTTCCTTTCTCCTACCCTTGAAACAACTGTTATGAACTTTCCAAGTGAGGACTTTTCAAACCATCTGTTTCTAGGTCACTTCCCTAGTGCTGTTTTTGAAGGAACGACAGTGTCAGATGTATAGGCTGAAAAATGACTGCAAGACTATTGGCCGCATACCAGTGTCCTGAATTAGAGAATAGCAAACCTGGGAGCATTTGAGGAAAGGAGAAAAGAGCTATTTTATTAGCTATTAAGTGCCAATTCAAATAATTCCACCTTTCTGGTAATGGCTAATAAGTGCTACATCTCAAGACTGATCAGTGATACTTACTCATAATGTTACCTAGGTATTAAGTAACAGGCGTAAGTATTTGTGGCATGAGGATGTGGCTGTGGTATGTGGAGAGAAGTGTCTGTGCCTGGGAACCTTTTAAACTGGGTCTGTTGCAAGGGAATAATTAAGTGGAACCACACAGCTGTGCTGATGTGTGGAAGAGCAATCTGGGTGCATCCATACAGACCTAGGATAAGAGAGAACCTGGATCCTTGGGTTTAAATTTTGGAGTATATTTATATTTGCCATTGTTGGATACAGTGTTATAGAATTGGTTTTGAAACCAGGGACTGAAACTTGTGTGCACAGGACTACATTTCTTTAGCTGCAAAATGTTCCATCTTGATTTGGCCCACTCATCGTGGTGCTGGGTTTTTACTGCACTGCTTCTAGTGGTGGGAAGAATAATTTAATACAGAGTAGTTAAAACAGTCCCTCCTTGCAGGAGATGTAAGGTTTGTCTTCTCTCAGCTGAAGAGAGCTCTGAACTTCAGTTACCCGGTTCCTGAGTGGGGTCGTTGGGCTGCCATGGATGAGGAGATGCCGTTTCACCAGTGCTTCTCTCTGTGGCGTGTGTCCTTTCTTGTCAGGTAGACTGATGGCTGGTCCGTGGGAGACCCAAGAAAACCCAGTGGAATAAATCCTTCAGGATACCTGTGGAAAAACTCCTGGTTTTGTGGATTCAAACTGTGCTTAAGCATTAGCTGGCTATGAAGCTCTGTCTCACTAGTTCAGAGCATCTCTGGGGAAGTGAGGGTGGATGATGACAACTGCCAACTCTGAGAGGAATGTGACAAGGTGTGAATGGAGTCTCAGATAGCAACTGCTTAAGGGGGATTTCTAAAATTCTGCCTGTCTCTGCTTTTACAGTTTTAAAAGCAAGATCAGCCTTTGAAGAAAGTTGCACCTTTATGTAAATGCTGCGAAGTCTGTGTTTGTAAATATTTCCTGCTTTCTTTAGCATATATGACACAACTGCCAGAGAAGTAGCACCAAAAAATACTGTGATTGAAAAATTCATGAGCAAGTATATGGTGTTCACTTTTCAGCACTTTCTGTGTAATACACTTCTCCTTTTCTCTGGTTGTGTGGCTATTTCATTTGCTGAAAGGAAGGGAAATTTTTTATTACATATCATAGGGAGAGTCTAGGGCAAATACTGGCTGCAAATACTATTTGGGATTTTTTTAGCTGGAAATTAAGTCAGTTAAAACAAGAGTGTCTTTTGATCCACCAAATTGCCCATAATCAGAGACGGGAAGGCATGCTAAAGAGGAGAAAATGTGTCCAGCCTTACCAAGGGTGTAAGTGTGTGCTCAGCTGCTGGAGTTTTGTCTCCGCTCGTTGCAGCGGGGTTGCACTGGGTGACCTTTAAAGGTCTCTTCCAACCCAAACCATTCCATGATTGATGCTGTGAGGGAAGTGCTTTGCCCCGGGAGAGGTCAGGACACAGTCACACTGCCGGTGCCCAGCAGTGGGCCCAACACTTTCGGGGTGGGCAGGTTTCCCCATTTCACAGTAGCATTTCTTTCTGTATCTGAAACAAGACTTGGACAAATAGTCCAGAAATAGAACCAGATAGGCAGAGTATCAAGTTCACCTGCCAGGCACAAGGCTTTTTTAAAATTTTTTTTCCCCCTTGCTCTTTTCATTATTGCTGCAATAGGTACAGAGAAAAATGGTGCATGATACAGCTTGCTTGATCTTCAAACATAGCTGGTCGTCTAAAACTTGCCCCACCCAAGTGCAAATGGTGTTGCTAATAGTCAAGAAAAAGGGCTTTTAGTATTGTCACTGTGTTGCATACCGTTTTTTTAATGTCCCTTTAAAAAAATACTTTACATTTTTTCTGATCTCTGCATGCGTGTGTGATAACATTCCTAAAAAATTGCCCACAGGCAGCTTGTTCTTGCCTAATTTGACATCTTGAAAGAAAAGACTTGCTTTTTATAGCGACATGCATATTTCAACAGAAGGTGAAATGAGAACTTTGAGGACAATTAGAAGTTTCATGAGCCTCAGTTTGTATTTTCCTCTTTTTTAAAGAAACAACATCTGAAGAGGGAGATCTTACTGGAAATAATGAAAATGAAAAGTCAGAGTGCTCAAGTGTGAATCTCGTGAAAATCTCCCATAGCTGCATTATCTTGATTACTTTTACTTTAAAAGTGCTCTTATCTGAGATGCCCAACTTGCTGTGTCAATCATACTATAGATTGTGGGTGGTGGATAGAAAGTCATTTCACTTCCTGCACTAACAATATCCTTAGGAACTCTGAAGTTATTCTGCAGTCAGCTTTATCCATATTGTGTTAATAAATAAGAGAACATTCTAGTTCATGCATTTCAAGAAAGATTGATGTATCATTTAAATAAATTTCTCTTTATTATCAGCTTTACAGGAGCCTACAGCTATACCTCATCAAGCTGTGATCTCATTGCAGTCTAATCAAGGCTGGGCTTGGCTGGTATTTCAGCAAGATTTCCAAGTGAAACCTGGACTGTTGCAATAAGTTTTGTTGTTGATTTAATAGATAGAGTTCTTGTGTCCTGAATCAGTGCTGAATTCATGCCCCAGCTGGAGGTGCTGTCTTTTAAAAAGGACGAGTATCAGACTCAAAATTTCTATTTTCTTTATTCCTCTACACTTTGCTAATGTGCTCCTGTCTGTGGTTAGGTGTGAATTGTAATTTATTTAACCTAACAATCATTTAAGTTGTATAAAGAAACGCTTCTCTATTAATTGGCTGCAAGACTTCTCCATGTGACTTGTATTAATTTATTGTTTCAGTAGTAAGTAATTAGTGTTTTAGTTAGGTAATTCTTTATACTTTGGCCTTAAACCTGTAACTAAAAGCAATTACTTGCATCGCCATACTGCATCAATATTTAGAGTGGAAAAAAAGCTTTATTGATGCTGTATACAAGTTAATAATAATAACAAAGAGATAATCAAACACAAATACCACTTTCTTCCCTCATGTTAGGTGTTTGAAGTGAGCTGCATTGTTTGTAGACATTAACAATTCTCAAACTTGGCTGTGAAGACTGATGTCCAGAAAACCAGCATTTAGTAGTAAACTTGTGAAATTCCTGACTGCTTCAACTTAAATGCAGCCATTCATGTAAACAGCTTATTTATAAGTTCTTAGGAGGTGTTCTACTGTGGTCAAGAAAGAATGCTATCTAGGTCTCCATATCCCAACAAATTTCATTAACTTCCTTCAGTTCTAGAAAGATTATACATGGAGGATTATTCATTCTGTTTTGTTTTCTATTAATTTTCTCTTGGTCATCAAACCCAGTTAGAATTACTGACCTGTATGGGTCAGAATTTTAACAAGTACATTAGTGAACAGTTTTGAAAGAATGTATCAGATCATGTTCTGTGTTTCTTTAGAAACCTTTATTCAACTTCTTATCTTGCAAGGGGAGCTTATGGTCTGAGTTGGACCTTTTTGTGTTGTTCAATTTGATAGTTGAGAAATATTAGGAAATGTGTATACATTAAAATGAATGGTGTAGGCTTGAAATAGTATCATGTAGCTGTTTATATCCCCCCCACCCCTCCCGCAAAAATGTTAAAAATTAGGCTTTTTTCAATACTATAGAAACTGTTCTGAGGGGTGTTTTCCTTGGCGTCTGGTTGTTAGATCCCAGGTTTCTATTACTGGAAGACAGGAGTTGGCTTGCTTTGATGCAGGAAGATCTTACTGCATTTAATTTGGTAAGCTAATTGATGAAGGGAATGCTCTCAATTTTAGTGCTTTCATGGCTGGTGAATAACCTCTTCATTATGACTGTTAATTTACTGGCAGAATGGAGCCCACCACCCCCATATGTGGTGTAAATGATCTGGCTATGGAAATCCAAAACTTGGGGGATTGGGTTTGCAGGTGGTTTGTTTGGGATTTTTTGTGTGTTTTTTCCTTTGTTGTGTGGGGTTTTTTTGGTTTTTTTTTTTTTTTTTTTTTTTTTTTTTTTTTTTTTTGTTTTTTTTTTTTTTTTTTTTTTTTTTTTTTTTTTTTTTTTTTTTTTTTTTTGTTGTTGTTGTTGTTTGGTTGGGTTTTTGTTTTGGGTGAGGTTTTTTTGTTTCTGGTTGGTTTTGTTTGTTTGTTTGTTTTTTTCCCCCCAAGGGCTTTAACAGCTGAAATGGCACCAGTTTTGGAAGTTGTATTTAAAAGTTATCTTGGATATTGCCACATGTGATCTAAAAACTGTAAGGAGTCGAAATGAAAGGATGGTTTAAAGGCTTGTGACTTCAGAAGTCTCAAGTCAGTTGAGTTGGGTGCTTAGCAGCCAACAGTGTGGGAGTGGGGTTTACTGGTGTGTGCCTGCAGTACTGAAATTGCAGTCTTCCTTTGTGCATTTCACACGACGTTTCAGGAGAAAAATCTTCCAGAGGAATCAGAGTGCTCTAAAATCAGCACTAAGAAACTTCCTTACAACAAGCGAACTTCTAACTTTTGGATATACTGATTGTTTATAAATTGTTGTTTTTTATCTCCTCTGCATTTCCCTTTTTCAGCTACTTGGGCAAAAACTGTCAAATTTATCATGATTTTTTGGTTTGAAAGAAAACACAAATGAAATCATTCACATCTGTGGAGTCTGCCAGAGGAATTGGTGTGTTTTGTGGGAGTAGTCACTGCAATAGGAGTGACAGTTTGAGTGTTTAGTCTGTTTAAAGGACAATTTAAACTTCTGTTGTCGTTAGTTCATACATATGTTAATTTGTACTTTTCAGTATGAATTTTGGATGCTATGATAGACATTAGCGTGGAAATAAGAGATCTGCAAGACACCTCTAGTTATTGCTTGCTGTTGTCAGAGGTTTGCCAGTAATGCAATTTATTATCTAGATATCCATCGTGTTTATGGTTTTGTTTGTTTCTTTTTTAAGAGGAAAACCAGTGTGGGTATGTGTGGTGTTTATGCATATGCTACATATGCTTTACTCAGTTACTCAATAGACTGTACTTATTTTTATCTGCAGACCTTGATTCATTGTATGTTCTCCTGCTTAATGAGTATTTAAAGTATGGGAATGTGGAAAGAATAAGGTAAATGGGAAATGAAACGTGGCTGTGAATAGATTAGAGGAAACAACTGTTTGGTAATAACAAAGCCAGTATTTTAGTACATGTGAGCTTCTTTCTTCTCAAGAAAAGCTATTTGTATTTAGTCTTCCTATGCATTTGTAATCTATGCATAGAATATCTAATATGTATATGGATCTAGTTTTGTGGGCCAGTTTGTCGTAGAGGTTTGAGACATGTCCTAGATATTAAGGATATTTTTTACTTGCTGTGCATTTAAGAGATACAGTGCATGAAGATTTTCACAGATAAAGTAAAAATTAATGCAGTTATACTGAGACTTCATTTAATCTGTGAGGACTTGCTTTCAACTGTGTGTTTTGAACCTATTTGATATTGATGCCTCTCTAAAACTTAACAGAATTCTGGACTTTTGAGATTGTTTTTTTTTTTTTTGGGGGGGGGGGTGTGTTTGCTTATCTTTAAGATAAGAAAGAATCTTGGAAGCTTTCCAATTCCACATGGCATAATATTTTCTGTTTCTTAAAGGTTATGCAGGAGGTATGCTGTGCTCTCCTTATCCCCTCATACCTTCTCTAGGACTATTATCGCTACTCTGGGGGGAATTATTGGGAGTTGTAGTTTTTGTACTACTTCTGGCTTCACAGATATGGTCATATACAAGCAAGACAGAATGTAAGGTTTATGGAATGGGTAACTGAATGTTTTGTGTGTAAATGCATTTATTCAGTGACAGAGGAGTAGTCTACAAAGTTTTTAACTGGAATCAGTTTTCAAAAATCAACTTGGTGGACTTCTGAATTAGTACCCTCTGTATATGTTTTGCCAAGCGGACTTCTGCTGGTGTTCATCTGAGGTTAAGATAAATGTTTAATAGAAGGAGATAGTTTTGAGAAGTGTTTTGTAGTATTTAAATTAGATGGGACTTAAGTGCTCTGAATTGCTTTCTGGAGGTGCCTGCCACTTGCTGTCAACTGTATGGGAAGTTTAGGAAACCCCTTGTTCCTCAACACATACCTAGATCTTCCATGGGTACCTTTAGTAAGGTGAAATGTTCCTGAGCAAGATTGTCTCTATATTTGTAGTGTGTGCACCTATACCTAAAATACATTTTAAAAATTTATTTCTCCGATTGTTTCTGAGCATAGTGTTTCAGTTTGATTTATCAAGCTGATCAGGGAGAGTTGTTACCTACCAAGCACAACAGATTTGTGAACTGAGGAGAGAACTTCCTTACCCTCTCCATAAATTAATACAGTATTAGTGTTCAGTCTCTGATTAATTCAGGGCATTTTTGGTAAGCATAGATCTGTTATTGCAGGTAAGATAATGGCATCTGCCACATAACAAATTTTTTGGGGTTTTTTTTTAGTGGCCTTCCTGTATATCTGAAGGTCATAGAGGTGTGCTGTCCCCCAGGCAGAAAGGGCCAACTTGCTGGTAAATGCTGGAAACGCAGCAAATTGCAGCTGTGAGTAACCAAATAGCTTTTGTCAGGTACACAGTTCTTGGGTTGACTCTTAGAGTAGAAACAGATGGAGTTGAGTGTTTGATGATAGGAAAGAGGTGGTTATTTCAAAGTTCCTCCATACTGTGATGAAATGCCAAAATCTACCGAAAGCTTTGAGCTGTTTAGTCAAAAGCTCAGTAGCACTGGCACTGGGGGGACTGCCTCACATCCTGTCCCTGTACTTCTCCTACCTCACCCCATATAGAAAGGAAGATTTCCCCTCTGCCACCAGTCCTGCTTTCTCCCCATATAATCTGTTTCTAAATTGTTAGGTTCTTTGAAATGTTTAAATTCCTCTTACTTACTTAGAATCATCTATTAACTGATATATGAGCTAGGAAATAGGTTGTCACATTTCTTAGGTACAGATTTTCTGAAGAACTGTGCATAGTAGTGAGGATTTTTTTAAAAGATGTAGAGTGGCCTGTTTTTCAAGGTG